>JAPMOR010044950.1:85187-156835 GCA_026543865.1 Argiope aurantia
GAAGAATTCTTTATTTAAATTTATCCTAACAATTATATATTTGCAAAAATGTTATTATTCATAATAGTCTTAGTATATGTAACATGAATTGTAAAGCTACTAAATGCCTTGTCCCTTTATGCACTGAAATCCCCGCAGGTGATATTGAACTATTAATTTTTAATTTATTATTTTTCCTTTTGAGAAAATCTTTTGGATATTTTTAATTTGCCTTAATAAAATTTATTTTAAATTTTTGGATATTTTTGTTTGTTAATTTCTGTTGAAATTTATTATTAGCTTTCTGGATTGTTAATGTTCTAAGTCAGGGTGTCTTTATATACAGTTTAGTTTTTACTATGCTCTAAGAATTCCAAACAGAAGTTTTTGTACATAGAATATTTTAGCTCTTGTTGTTTATGGATCCTGATTTACCTGGTGATTTTCAAATTACACCAACTGTATTTTACTTAAGATGATTGCATTACAGTTTCATTTTTTGGGGATATATTACAAGGGACTTCATTTGGCAGTGCTTTTAATTTGTTTGTAATTTTTTACAAGGACCATAAATTTTGCTCTGTACCACTATTTTTGCTTCTCTGAGATGTGGGAAATAAAGGCTAATAATGTTTTGATTTATAGGAAGTAGAAAAAGTAAACTATTACATGGGGACATTTTTAATGTAATATTTCTGAAAGACTTTTGCTGCAAAATTTGAATCCGACTTAAGCCAATTGACTTTTCTTAGGTCTGATTTATTTATTATAAGTCATTGAATGGGACAAAGGAACACACATATAATACTTGCATGACCCAAAAAATTTATGTATGCACTATTATTGGGAGTTATAATTTGTAATTTAAAAACTTGATTTAGATATGGATTTAAAAGTAAAAATTCCTTCTAGCAGTGTTTTTTGGAAGAAAGTATTTTCAAATTAATTTTCACCAGAAAAATGGCAATTGAGTTATTAAACTTTTTAATGCACTCACTTATTTACACTTACTGCATCTTGAAAAAGTTCAAAAGATAAATATACATTTTTTAACAATAGTGAAAAAAAATTTAATAGAAAAGTAATTTTCCAAATTGTAATTATTTTGAATCATTGATTTTCTTAACATTTCCCAAACATAGATAAATATTTTGATACTTTAATAACTGATATAAAATAATTATATATATTCTTTTGTTGTAAAAATAATTATTTGAAATAATTTAATTTAATTTCTGAGATTTTTTATTATGTAAATGAGGAAAAACTGAATACTTTATATTAGTTTTTCTACGTCCCCCCCCCTGTCAATTCTGGTTTTGTGCAAGTTGAAGATTGTTCTGATTTCTCTCTTTTTTATGGGACACCATTTATCTGTGTGCTCTTATTTGCAAATAATATTTTACATAGGAATTTTTTCTAGAGCTGAATAAAGATGAGTAATGGTCCCAATGACATGCATTAGAAAAGTAATTTCTATTTTGTGAGAATATTATATACATTTACATCCTGAAATATACAGAGATGAATGTCAGCAAATCCAATGAAATTTTTAAAATTTGAGTTTAACATTATGTACTGTATCTTAATTTCATAATTTGTTTGGCTAATTTTTAATTTTTAAACTTGTAAAATTTTTAGGCAAACTAACAAGGAAAGAAAAAGGTTCTTGAAGAAACTACTTGACATAAAACAAGTTTTATAATATTTTTTATTTAATCATTTTAATGCATTTGCCATGTATTAATAAAGGGAAGAATT
Source organism: Argiope aurantia (assembly GCA_026543865.1). NCBI lineage: Eukaryota > Metazoa > Arthropoda > Arachnida > Araneae > Araneidae > Argiope > Argiope aurantia. The sequence goes on from JAPMOR010044950.1 coordinate 86,928, forward strand.
TTTTAATATTAAATACAGCCACTTAAGAGTAAATTTCTAATGAATTATATAGTCGATGGAGTATGAGGAAGAAAGTTATTTCACCAAGAGTAAAATTGTATATTGTTCAGTAAATTTGTGAAAGAAAGTACGTTCCCAGGTATAACTTGAAAATTGCATGTAGCAGGTTGCATTTTACAATAAACTTTTATTTGAAATTTAATGTTTGATAAGAAAAGGAGGGGGATAAAACTAACAAATCATGATTTTTTTAACTTCCATTTTTAAAAATTACTTTTAATAACGTTTAAAATTAAATAATTAATCTGTCTTAAATAAGTATTCAAAATAATTTTTACAAAGGCAATTTTAGGCAGAAATCAACTTTTTATATAATTAATAATTGAAAATCTATTTTGCAGGTTTAGATATAAACTAATTTTAGTTGATATGTACGATTACATTAACATGGATTGGCTAAAGCTGTTCTTCCTTATGCTTTTATAGCCTGTCTTATCATTTGATCTAAATATCTTAAATTAATAATGTATCCTTTTGTTAATGAAGTGTATTTTTTTATGCCTTGCGCTTTTTTATAATAGAGGATTATTCTCCTGAACTTCTACCTTTGATATTGGCTTTTATGTTTCCTAACTCAATAATTGCAGTTTTTTTATGGTTCTAAAGGGTTAATACTCTAGTACAATTCCAATTATTATTTTCTGAATAGTACTGAAAACTAGAGCTTTTTTTTCTCTCAATTTGCATTTTATTAAAATACAGGTTGGTAAATTTTGAAGGTAAAAGATCTGCTCCGTTAAATACTTTTCTTGAAAAGTGCTGGAATACAAATATTAAGTAAAATTCAATTCTACATTCAAAAATTGATAATTTTTATTTCAATAGGTGAATAATGATTAACAGTTGAATAAAATTTTATAACACATGCTTGCTTATATAGTGCCTTTTAATTAATTATAAATTTTCTTCTAAATGTCATGATATTTTAGCCATAAAGAATTCCTTGAGATTCAGTTGGAAAAAGTAGTTATTAAAAAAAATATTTTAACCTCTTAACATCGACACCCATGTTTTGAACATTGGCATATACACAGAATGATTTTGTTCCCAAATTGTCATACTTTTATTTATCTTGTAGGTTATTTATATAAAAATAGGATATGATAAGAGCAAATGAATATTTTTTCATGCAAATGTGTTCTATTAAAGATCAAATGCAATTTTTAATAAGAAAAGTCTCAGTTGAACTTCTTTTTGTTTATTTGCTTTTCTCCCATTCTATTCATGTAAAACATATTAATTTTAAAGTAAGTAGTCTATTCTGTATAAAAATACTGAAAGAAGGAGAAAATATATATTTTGCCTATAGTTTACATTTCATATTTTCTAGGAAATGAAGCTTAAATGTGCAGCTTTGAAAATTCATAAATTCTTTTACATTTTCAAAAAATACTTTTATCATTCCTCATTCAGAATAAAATGAGTTTTTAATATAAATTTCATGGCAATTTATTCAAGTTATTAGAGAATTCGTTTTATGCAAGGATTTTTTTTTTTTTTCCCCATGAGCAGAAAGACTTTTGATGAAATTTTCTAGAGAATTGAAAATCTGTGTTTTGTTCAGATTCCATACCATGATCATTTTTCACCTTTCATCAATATCTGACGAATCTGAGCTATCGACATTTTTATTATCAGTAAAAACCCTGCTAGAAGATCTTTGCAGCTGTCGTTCATTTGTCATAGCTATAATGTTCAATGAATCTAAAATGTTAGCACATACAGGGGACAGTTTCATCCCTATCCTCCAATAAAAAATGGGGCATTTTGTTTGATTTCTACTATTTTAATCTTGTAGCTCCCCTATGAAGGTTTAAAAGTTTTTTTAACTGATGATACATTTCAAAATTTGTATTCAAACACAGCATGAACACAAAAGCAGTGCTTGCATGATATTTTACAAGTAAGGACAAAATTTAACAAGATTTTGTCATAAAAATTCATTTGGCATGTGAGCTAATACAGTAGGTTACCAATTCAATTACAAGAAATCTATTTAAATTTGGTAATGAATGAAACTTGACCCTGTGGTTTTATCAACCAAATTATAGACAAATATCAAATATTGGAACAAATCCATCACTGGGTCGATTTTATTTTGGTAAGCATTTGTTTGTATATAAATGAAACAACTCAAACATGAACTAAATATCTGAAATTAGATATGTAATTTTCATAAAAAATAGATTAGTGCATCCAAGCAGTGAAGTTCGAATTTTGCATCTTCCGCCATCTTCCTTATTCAACATAGAACATTCCATAATCCTGAAGTGTGCAAGAAAGTGAAAGAGAAAACACTTGCTATTTTATCTTCTTATACTTGTACACACAAAATCTGGAATGCCATCTATTTTGATAAGCACATTAGATTTATTTGACAATTATATACTCTTGTTAGCCCTCTCCTTAATAATCTGCAAAACTCTGAAATAAGCACCTTAAGTATTTATTAAGATACAAAGGAGAATGAATTTTCATTCAGGACCAAATAAAAATTTATTTATTAAAGGTATTTCCAGTCAATCTCAAATTCTTAATCTAAAAATTTTCCACTAATATAACAAAACAAAAAAAGAGCAATTAGTCTGTGTGATTTTCGTAACTTTTTTTAAAAAAATTTATCAACTACAAGACAGCATGCATTCTTAATTTTCTTACCAGCTGCTGCCTCTACTTGAAGAGTTTAAATAAGAAATTCTTATTTACCTACAGTAGATGACCTAGACAAATATACATTAAAAAAAAGATCTACATAATATGCTTTACCAATATTTAAGAATTTAAAGTCTCATAAATTGTGAATACAAGTCAGTTATGGAATTTTCTTTTAGAATTTGACAAATAATAAATTGAGTTAACAAAAATAATAAAGTGTTATCCCTTGACAAGAAAGTGTTTCACAATAAATTGCTGTAAAACCATTTTTAAATTGTTTCTTTTTGTTTATCAATAATTGGTATTTTATTTCGCACTTATTTTGCTATTTAGGGATTGCAACAAATGTTTCTACCATCTAGAGGATAAAAAGTTAACAAAAGAACCTAATAAACTAGTGTTGCATTTAAATGTCAGCACATGCTCAAGGTCTTTTTGATCCCACTCTTTCTTCTTTATTTAAGAATTTATAAAAGATTGCACCTTTTACTTTTTAATGAATTAATCCATTTTGAAATTGGACATAATTCTTTTTTTTAAAAAAACAAGTTGGTAAGCATACATTTTAAAATTATAATGACTAAACAAAACTTTAAATCATGCTCATGAACTCATTGCATCAGATTGAATATTGTATCGGAATTAAATATTATCTTTTGGCATTTTTATTTATTAAAATTTACTAAAATTTAGTGATATTTTTTGTCTGTGTTTCCTAATAAAATGAATCTCAAATTCACAAGGGAAAAAATTGCTAATAATCTTTTAGAAAATTGTTTTCAAGAATTTTAATTCTTCATGTACTTATTTTTTTCCATACAGTATTTACTTAATGTTGTATGTACTTAATTTTAAAAATTAACTTATCCATTTTTACATTTTTTAGGTATTTTATGTAAGAAACCATTAGCTTTCATATGATGGTATTTATTGCTGCTTAGTCTTACTGAAGATTAAAGTCAAAGCTTTCTGGTATTAAATTGACAAGATGGCTTTAGGTACATATTGTAAAGCACTTGGGATTGATGAAGAAGTTCTGAATGGCCAAAAAATTAAGGTATGTGAAGCTAAAAGTATTTCAAATGGCATAATGTGGGAATTAAAAAAGTATAAAACTACCAAGAAATTGACCACAAAAGATCTTATTGAATGGCTGATTAAAATATTCCAAGTAAAATGTGAAAATTCAGAAGAACTTCAAGAAAAATTGGACAAAAAATTTGAATCCCTTGTAGGTTTCCGAAGTACCATCACTAGGGCTCCTCATAAGTATCGTGGCGAGTTGGAGCGATTGATGAATTCTGCTTTTGATTTTCCCGAAGAAATGGGTATGGATCCTGTTCCACCTTTTGAGCCTACTGTGTGTGCAAATCTTGGTCCTAAATTATTGAAAGTGTTGAAGGAAAAAGGGGGTGATGATGATGATTCTGTTGACATGTCAGGTCATTCTGATGATGATGACGAACAAGCCAAAAAACGAAAAGCTAGGGAAGAAATCATTCAGTTGAAGAAGGATTTGGGTACTGCACGAAAAGTCATAATTTCTCTTAATGATAAATTGAATGATCTGAATAAGCGTTGCCAAATTCTAAATGATTTAAGTAAAACTAGTGTATCAGAACGTAGGCGAATTGAGCATGATATTGCTAAGTTGAAAAATGAGTGGAATGCTATAATGGTAACTTGGCATGATTTAATGGAGCGTTTGAATCATGTGAACAATAACAAAGGAAATTACTTGGATGTAGGTTACATGGTTCGTCGTAATAAAACTAAGCAAGGTATATTTGACGAGTTGAGTTTCGAATTTGAAAAGACTCTGGAGGATTTCAAATATAAATTAACTTACATGATTGAAAAAGAAAGAAGAAAGAAAAAGGTGGTATCTCGAGAATATCGCCAAAAAAGCACGAAAGATAGGAAGAGGGCAAGGCAGGAGAGTGATGATGGTGCCGAAGATGCTAAGAAACCTTGCTTATCTGAAGAAGCCTTAAAGCAACCAGCGCCACCTGCCGCCACTTCTATTAGTGTGGATGAATTTTTGAAATCTGAAAAGGTTGATGAATTTAAGGCAGGTAAATTTGTTAATGCATTGAAAGCTATTTACATTGAGTTAACTTCAATGCCATTCCCATGTAATGATGTCCATGAAATTATTTATTCGATACTTGATGAGCTTGAGCCTTTGAATACTGATAAAATTCCAACACAATCATTTGCTGGAAATATATATATGGAAGCACATATGGCAGTTTCTTTGCAGGCATTTTCAGATCTTCTGAACATGAATAAAATATCTATTTGCAATGATGGTGTAACCAAATTTTCACTGCAAGATGCTACTTATGATGTTACTTTAGGTAATGAAACTAATTTGAAATTGGGAGTTAAAGATATATCTAAAGGCAGTCCCGATACTTCATTGTGTCTTTTAAAAGATTTGTTCTCAGAAATCTTAAATTGCAAAGTGGATGGAAGTCAGGCTGCTGAAGCTTTTCTTAAAAAAGCTAAAACTTTGATTCCAGAGTATGATTTCTTTGATAAGAAAATAATAGAGATCCTTTTCTTGTACAAGCAGCAGCTCTCTCCTCTTATTCCACCAGATTTAGATAGCTTATCTGATGTTTTTCGAAATAAAGTGTATCTTTTCAATAATTTTTGCACTGGTTTGTACTTCCTATTAGGATTAGCCAAATTAACTGATTTTACAGTTTTAGCTTGGGAAAGTATGTCATTTGGACCAAGTGCTGGCAACTGGGAAAATGGTCTCAGAACAAGTAAAACTGTGCAACAGATTTATTCATTCTGTAACATTGTCAATCCTGAATCCACAGAAAAAATCAGTATCGAGTTCAGAGAATTTCTTCAAAAAACAAAGAAGCTTGATTCACAACCACTGGCTCCTTGTAAAGGAAATCTTTTTAATGTGATTTTTCACAATAGTGCTGGCATATGGTTTTATCATGAAACCAACATTTTGACAGAGTTTTTTGAGGCAATGAAGCAGAAAGAAGTTTCAGTTGATGACCTTTCTAATCTTCTGAATGAGAAACATAGTTATCCATTTGCAAAAGCTTTAGGTCTCTTGGGTAAATTGGTAGCAGTTCCATTGTGGACCGTTCTGGAAGATGATGATGTAAAAATTGGATTAAGATACAACTCATTGTTGAAAAAAGTGGAAAGCTGGTCCAAAGATGCTTCCAAGTTCATGAGAGGGCAAGAACGCTTATTTGATGATGTACCTGTATCTCATGATGCTGTTTATGTCAGTTTAATTAAAGATAATGAGGCAAGTGATGCATTAACCAAGGAGCTGCTGGAACTATTATTCACTGCTTTTGTGCCATATATAAAGTATTTCTTATCCGGCCCTGCAGCTTTGGAGAACAGTGGAGAAAATTCAATGGAAGTCGACTCTGATGGTAAGAAAACAATCCATGAAGATTTTGGAGCTTTTGACAGAATTACAATTAATATGCATTCTGTTGCAACTTATGCTCAGGATGCTCTTGTTTTATACAGTAAAACAAGAAATGGAGAATGGCAGGATAAACTATGCAATAAGGAAAACATGAAAGTATTTGAATTTGTTGAGAAGAATTGCAATGAACATTTGAAGACTTTATACCAAAGAAAGATAGTATTGGATGGTAAGTTAAATACAGGAGAACTGGACCAGAATAGTAAGTGGAAGCTTATTGAAAAGAAGTACAAGCTTATTGATGATCTAATGAAATGGGGTGGTCTTTGGAAAAATGAAAAAGAAATGGAAGCCCAAATAAAAGAAATGAAAGAAGGTGACATGTTAAATGCTTTAAGAGCTCAAATTCGTTTCAGAAGACATGTACTGGGTGAAGAACATGAAAATAATTTATTAGATTTGGCATCTGAAGGTGAATGCTTCACTGCTGCCAAATTATGCGAGCATCTGAAGACTATTTTGAAAAAAGAATGCCAATTAACTGAGAGGAATCTTGAGCTTGCCACAGCTACTGATGATAAAGAGATAAAAGAACAAGTAACTAAGCTTTGTGACAATGCACCAGAATTGAAGCAAGTTACCGAACCTGGAAAAGCCTGTGTGACAAAAGAAAACTTCCATTGGCTTCTTGGAAAACTGGTTAAACATACTTTTGCTGCTGAGCAAGAAAAGGAAACTTGCACTGGTGTGTGCTTTGCTAGAAAGAATGATGCATGTGGAGCATGTTCATACTTTATCCGTTACAAAGAAAAGGGTGTCTTCCGAGTTCCTGATGCCAGAATAGCAGAAGATTTAAAGAACCAGAGTCTTAAAGTTATTGATCCTTCAGTGAATGATTTAGTTGGATCAAGGCTTAGCCGAGCATTTATAAAAGATGATGGAGACCTGGAATGGCTTGATTGCAAAGTTGTTGGCGTTACCAATCGAGGTTCAGACTTTGTAGTGGAATTTGACTTTTATGGTGCTCATATGCCAATTACTGAATGGAATGCTGTACCAGAGTTGGAAACTTTTACTTTTGCTACACGTCTTTTGGAGGAGTACCGAACTGGTCATCTTCGGTTACTGTAATTTTTCTTAACTTTCACATCAGAGAGTTAAGTGCCTAACAACACCATCTACATGAAGGAAGTGGTACATTGTGTGAAAAGTTTATTTTGCTTTAGTTTTGAAATGACTGTACAGTGTTTTGCTGTTTTATGCATCATCGTATACCTATATTTAGGTATGTCATATGACATCTTCATAAACCATTTTGAATTTATTGCATATAATATATGCACATTTTGTCATTTATAATGCTTTTCATTTTTTTCATAAACAATTCATGCATACTTATATACTTTTGTTTTATATTCATTGGATTGAATAAGTTATCCCTGCCCATGTCATTTGGCTTATTCTCAATTTATGTATAAAATCTGTATCCCTAAACAGTTTACTTCATAATTACACAATTTACATCTGTATACTTGTATATTAACAAATCATGTTATTGGTGTAAATTTTGATATTTAAAATTTCCAAATCCATACAAAATCATTTTTAGGTCAGTATTTCTTTCTAAACAGTTTTTATGTATTCTATCAACATAACCTGCTTTTATATCTTATTAAATTAAATGAATATGTGTGAATTTTTAAAATAAATTTTTAAGTTAATATACTTTCAAATTAATTTCAAATGCATTTTAAGTTTGCATTTACTAATCATAAAATTGATTTGCTTAATTAAAATATCGGAAATATTTAATGTGTAATATTTTCTAAATTGCAGAATACTGTTAAGCTATTTTGCTTATCAAGTTTTATAACGGTTATCTTTAAACTTAAATTGATAGTGCAAGTTGTAGACAGATTATCTCCAGATTTGTTGGCATTTTTTTTTTTTTTAATCTTTCACCATAAAGTATGAACAAATGTCTTAGAAATGCATGTATTCTTTAGAGAGAATTTCTTATCAAAGTCTCAATACTGTCTTAGAGATATCTTGCTTTACTTATTTTAGTGATAAAAACCAAGTTATTTTTATTGATTAAAGCATACTTTTAAACTTGTTTTTTGCATTTAAACACATGAACATCTGCTTTAGAGCTCTGATGCAGCCTATCGTAGCCTATTTTATCTCCTGGCTGTTAATTTGTCCATGTTTTAAATAGGCACACAAGTTTTTAACTTTTGTATCATCAATGTTTTTATGAAGCTGCATTTTATTAGTGTGAGATAAGTAATTCAGATTTTAAAAGCTTATTTCATATCATTGTCAATTCTATTGTATTCACAGTGTTGTATTCTGGTATGAGGTATTTGCAATGTTACGTCATTTCAGATGACATTTATAATTGTCTCCATTTCCATAAACAAAGGTTTTAAAAATATATCTGCTGTATGTGTATAGTAAATGATCAATTTGCGTATTATACTTATATTTTAAATCAGATGGAAAGTTATTAGATGTTTAAACAAGCTAATTAAGGATAACTACTTTATTGTATTTTTGGAGTGTTGAACATTTTGACAAATTTTACTTTTGAAGTAATTCAGTTTTTGTTTTATATTTCTTTATTTTGTGTCTGTGTAAAACTTTATTTTCTTATTTGTGGTATGTTATAATTTTAAACATGATAAAAATGATTTGTTAACTGGGAAATATTTTGGGTAATTTTTTCATTATTTTGTAATGGGAAATGTGCAGTGTTTAAAAATTAATATATAATGCAAGCTGTTTTGGTAAATGTATTTGTGAGAAATGTACAGGAGTAAAATGCTTTTGGGAAATTTGATAGTTTTAGTTGTATTTGTTACATGGAATCTTCTGTGAAAATATTTCTATACTCAAATATAAAACCCTATACTTAAACATCAATATTTTATGTAGTTGATAAGTATTGTCATTTGTGTAGATTTCATTGTGATTTTAATGAATGTTGGTACCACAGGTGATGGTAATCTAAGGCATATTCATTAAAATGGTAACATTTGGAAGTTAATGTCATCGTGTTTTAGTATTTGCATTTGTGTCTTACAAATTATGTGCTAGATATAATCTCATTTTTTTTAAAGTTCAGTTTATGTATTCATATGAGGAATTGGGCCAAATGGTTATATTGTAGAAACTTCCCATTCCTGTGTAGTTTTGATGTAACATTTTCATCTGATAAATAAATGTCATTTTGCTCGTAAAAGGTTGTTTTTTATTCACATAAAAATTTACTTTTAGGAGTTTTATAGTTCATTCTTCTGAATATATGAATTTTAATGTTATTTTAAATTTACTTTGTAAAATAAATATATAACATAATTTTTCTTACATTCTTATTGTGGAAAATAGTGGATTTTCATTAATTTTCTTCTGAGAAATAATTTATTTGCTCACTTAAAATTTGTTATTGCAAAAATCGCTTTACAGTGATTTATTTAGTGTTTACTTATTTTTGTAGATATGCATATGAAAGTACTGTCTTATGCTGAAATTGGGAAATATATATATATATGTTCAACTATTCTATTCCAAATCTTCTTTATTGAAAGCGTGATCCAAAAAGAATGTTGGTGTATGTTTTTTTAAATTTACAAGCTAATGGGATGTTGTATAAGAATACTGCTAATATATTTTACAAGAATTAATATTAATCTAACATGTCATAATAAATTTTAATTGGAGAACAAAGTACATTTAATATATAATAATTTTAATCTATTCTGAAAGATTATTATTTTTGTTATTCAAAACTATAAAAGTAATATACCATTCTGACCATTTTATTTATGAATTGAAGTTTAATGATGCTTAACACATAACTGCAACATTAATTCTGTTAAAGTAATAAGTTGGTGGCTGAAATGAGTTAAGATAGGAATTTTATTATTATATCCAGTAGTCTTTAAAAATTGACTTCTGAAATTTTAATAGAGCACCATCCTTTTTTTTTTTCTTTCTAAAATATTTTTATAAATTAAGATTTTTGAAATAACTTTTAGAGATCACTTACTACCAATGTTTAGTTTTAAAATCATTATTTTCTGAAAAAATGTATTTAATTGTGTAAATATATAAATAAAAAAAATGCTGAAAGTAAAAGAATACATTTCTTGTTCTCATTTTCTCCACTATAAGTTGAACTCATTGGCAACTTTGTGTTTAGTCAAGAATGTTAATACCCGAACATGCTGTTTTAATACCAATCCCTGGGTGTTTTGACCCATATTCGAGTCCTAAATGATTGTAGGTGTAATGAAGTCATGTCAGTATCATTATTGTGAAATAGTTTTAAAAAAAATGTATTAATTTTTTAGTTAACATTTACGAATGGCGTCAAAAAGTGAAACATCTATTTATAACAAGAAAATCTGATAGACAAGCCAAAAATTACTGTAAATTTGTCATAAAAAATGCATGGAACTTTTTTAATTTTAAAAATGAGTTACGTTTAAATACTTGCGATTTCGCTCATTGCTATGCTAGAGATGTGCTTCTTATTTGTGAAAGGGCTATGATTCCTACTAGATTAAAAAGCATGTTATAGATGAAATATAAAGACGTTATAAAATGGTAAAACTAATAAGGAAACCAAAGACAGAGATTGGTCCTATTAGATCTTTCTGAAGTGAATACTCTTAATATAGTCAAGCTAAGATTTTTCTCTTTCAGAGACAAAAAGGGTGACTTGGTGAAATGAGACATTTAGATTTTTTGAGGAAGGAATGGGTCTGAAAATATTGATCTGAACTTATTTTCGCACTTAGCGAAAAAGTTTTATAATTCTATTCATCCCTTTTAAATGTAAGAATGAAAGATATATGTCTAATGCATAAGGGCTACCATAAATTTATAATTTTGCCGTAGTTTTGTTTTTTATTGGAGAGAAATAGGTTAGTATATGATGCAGATTTGTTTTTGAAAATACATTACAAAAATTAAGTAATCTAAAGTAGACAATACATTAATTTGCAATTTATAACTTATCAGATAATATCAAAAAGTATGGATTTTCTGTATTTGAGTAGGTAATTTATTTCCAGCAAAGTGAGAATCTCTTGTATTGATATGATAGTTGAGAAAAAAAAAAAAAAACATTTTTAAAAGTTTAAAGAATTTATCAATAGTTTCAGTTGGAATAGTAATTTTTATTCATTTTTAAAACAACTTATTGAGATAACTTATGTATAATACTAGGCTGCATCCCATGCTCGCCAACACCCGGAATATTGCATAGCAATCCTCTCAAGTTTGCTACGAAAACCCTACTCGTTACAATGAAGACGCTGCGTCCTGGGTTAGTTACTGAAAAAAAAAACAAGTAAATTTTGGTTGAGCTTGCTTATAATGTCAATTCAGATCAAAGCTGAAATAAATTTAGTCGCAGTGTTTTTTTTTTTCTTTTCTATCATTTAGAAAACGAATGAAAGTGCAAAATACAAGAGGTAAAAACTTCAAGATTATTTAAAGAGAACTCTGAAAAAAATAATTTAGATTTAAAGATAAAGAACTCATTGTACGACATCTTTGAATAATTATAAAAAAGGTTAATTTTGTAAATTAAATACATTCATTATTAAAAATAAATTGAAGTATTTCAAATTACATGATCTGCTAACCTTAATATACATCAATTATTAAAAAAGTTAACTGAAATTTTCTGCCACCGAAGAGATAGATATATATGTAATTTTTAGAAAGACAAATTCGGAAATGTTTAAAAATCAAAATTGATTTTTTTTCTTTCTGTTTTGATAAGAAATAATTTCCTTATTTCATAAAAATTAGTCGATATAATTTTAATAAAATTGAAATAACCGGCGAGTATTAATAAGCCTAATTTATTCATGTTAATCAACTTTGATGAATAAATCTTATAAAAAATGATACCATATTACCGTACTATATTTAAGCAATAATGATAGTGCATTTTGAGAGGTTAGCTATGCTCTAAGGTAGCGAAATTAATTGTCGATACTTCTATAGTTCGAAAACTTTGTTCTGTAAACTAAAACGTATATACTTTTACTTCGTTCATTGCGACTAAATCTTCTTGAGTTCATTTTCTTCCATTATTTGGATGATATGTCGGCTGAGATACATGCATAAGTGAAAACCATATTGAGCATCGTGCACATAGCGAAAAATCACGTGATTATGACCGGCAATGGCAAACTCTGTAGCTAAATAACACGTTTTTTAGAAGCCACATAAGAGAAATATTTATATAGTTAGAACTATTATTGGTAATCGCATATATTTTTTAAATTAAACTGACATCGTATTTCCTTTGATTTTTCCAATAATATTAAGATCAACATACAAAGAAGAAACTCCTGCTGTAGCACCTAGGGAAATTGGAAGTCAAGCCGCTGCAATAAATAGCATTGAACTCTTGCTCGACGTATGATAGCCGTCATTACAAGCAGTACATGTGCAGCTCTCATATAGAGGTGTAATCTGTCATGGGGGATGGGCCTAAGGAGCAACACCGCCATTTCTCTACTTACCAGGGAAGTGTGAACCAACCACCATACTGGAAATTTCTCATCCTCATATCTGATATGCTCCCTGGTGGAAATAAGTTTTACATACAATATTTTTGGGACAAAAGAAGTGATAATACTTTGACAGTAAACTTGAGGATTTATAAAAAATGCAATGTTCTGATTTGTTAATTAATTTATAAAATGCCAAAAGATATAAAGTTTCAGAAAATTCTGCATTAGATGCTTTATTTGAAGTTCTTATTGGTTCAACAATGGAAGGGGGGCGGATTTTTTTTTCTTATATAGCTTTTGACTAAAACATTTATCAACTACTTATTTTTAAAAACTCAAACTTCTTTATGGTTTTTATTTATATTAATATCCAAGCATCCCTTTTAAACTAAATTCCGAGATGATATATGTAAGGGAAATAAGTTAATAAAAAAGGCAATTTTATATGTGTAAAAGTTAAGTAATTGTTTATTAAATGATATTAGAATATTGTTGCGATATTTTAGTTTAAAAACTCGACACTGTTTTCTTTAATCTCATTGGAATAGACAAATATGCTGGAAAAATTTGAATTGAAAAATATTTATTTAACAATGAAATGAACTTATCACATGTAACATCAAAGCGAATTTTACTTATAAGAACATATTTATGCGTAAAAATGGTGTATGAAAATAAAAGTAATCTATAAATTTTATAATTAATATCAAAGAATTTTATATCCATTTTTTTTCAAACCTAAATATATGTTTAAAATTACTTCAACCTATTTACACAATGCTTATAACAAATTTATATAGTCTAAATTCTGAAATCACATGATTCTGTTCTTATTTATAAGTAAATAATACTAATGCAGACTAGAAGTTACATTGACTCAATAATGTTCTAGCACTAAAACATACATAAATGAGTGTTAAAGAGTATAAACAGGTAATTATTTACAATTAAAATACTTATTTGGAAAATCTTTTGAAGCTTCTAAATACTAATTGCAATTTCGCTGTATAATTTTATTCGAACTTTATATGCGAGCTATTAACTTGCCATACAGCCTGACAATAAATTAATACGCATCAAATATAGTTACCATTTTTACAAATATTACATAATATCAAAAATGATTTTTAATTTTTTAAAAATGGAAATCAATTAAAAAAAATGAAATAATACTGTAATGATAAATTGGTGTTTACGCCTATGCCAGAGCAAAAATGCTTAATATTTAAAAAAAAAAAATCTATACTTAATTTGTATTGCTACTATGTTAGAAATTCTTATGATTGTTTCAATAAGCCATATATTACCTTTTAAGCAAATATGAATGTTGCCACTTTCAAATAAAGTTAATTAGAAATGCTGAAAACCAAGCATTAAAACAATTTAGATGGATTATTCTACATTATATATTTAGGGACGTGATGAGCACCTTAATTTTTAGGGGGTGGGAGAGATGAAAATTGCTTACTCTAGTGATGCTCTTTGGACTTAAATGGCCATTTTTTATGTCTTATTATTAATGCACATTGAACAAAAATGTAACTTTCGATTAATTTCATTTTCATTATAAGATTGTAGTGCTGTTCCATGTAAGTTGAAAAAACTTAGAAAGTAAAAAGGGAATGGATAAACGAAAGCTTGAAAAGTACTCAGATACAAATGTAATAATATAAAACGAATTTCATGAGTGAAAAAAAAAAGCCCATCAAGATAAATTCATTTTTTTAATGTAAATATATTATATAGAGCTTTCTTTTACAAATAATCAAAATTTTGGTCAACGCCTTCACTTTATGGAGTTCTAATTCACCTCAATTCTTTACATAGTGATTGTCAAACTAATCACTACATTTTAAAGAAATGAACAGTATTAATTAATCCAAACGTCCATTGCTTGTGTCAATTCCAGTATGCTGGAAACTCAATTCAGTCTTCTAAACTTTCTTTCATAAGATGCTGAAAATAAAAGTGATATCAGAATGAAGTAAATAATTTTGAAGGCTGAGTGTAAATATTTTTTAATTTAAATGCTGCTTTTGAAATATTTATAAATTTCAAGCATTTTCTCACTTGAATCTAAGAGTACTTTTAATTAAGCTAGTAAGCATTTCCCCAACAAATATGTATTCATTCAATGTAGAAAGAGGTAATCAAATTTATACAAGTGTATCATTATGTATGATATTTCTATAGAGCAAGAAGAATTTAGGAATTTCCGTAACGCAATATTGTTAAAATAGATTTTGCAAATTAATATGCAATTTTCTACGATTATTAGAATTAATTAATTATTGGAACAAATATTTATGAAGATCATCATTATTCGGGAAAATTAAATGAATTATTCAGGGAAAGGCAACTCTTGAACTTCAAAAACTAGATATTATTTTTTAGATTTTAATTTAAGCTCTATACAAGTATTTTTTGAGTAATGAACATAATATAAATAAAAATAAAATATTTAATTGAGGATTGCCTTCAAGGGAAATAGTTATAAAACATAGAAAAACTAATATATAAACAATGTATATATAAAATAGTTATAAAATTTAATTATAATTATTTTATTAAAAGGCAAAGCAAATTATGAAGCATTTTTGCTAACAAAATCTAAATATTCTAATACAAAACTTTGCAAGAGTTGTTCATTTGTGATTTGTTTAGCCAGCTACAATAAATATTGGATCATACTGAATTATAAGCGAATTTGAAAGTATGTGAATCTTAGGAATAATATTCTGAAATTCAAACGATTCTTGATTTTAATTTTAATAAGTTCAAATATATAGCCCATCTAGCACATGGTCAAAGCATCAGAACCTTATGTAGGCTCTGATTCCCAAGTGGAAAAGATAGAAAACTAATTCTTTCATCTTAAAACTTTCTGAGAGGGCATCAAATCTTATATTTGACATATAAGAAAATAATGCACATAAATAAAATGTATCTTGAAGACAATTTTCCAACGAATATATATTTCTAAGTTATATTGAATTAGATATTAAATTAGAAGAATGCTAAAATCTATTGCTCTATCGCCAAACAATGGAATGAAGATATTTCTGCTGAAGAACAGAGTTTCTTTTATATGAGAAGATACAACAATGCATTTCTTTCTCTGTTTAAGTTTACAAACCTTTTCCTACTTCCACAAAATAATTTTCATCCATCGATTTCAATTTCTAGATTCAGCTGGTATTTCTTCTTTAAAGCATTAAACATCTGCCCAGCCCGAAACAAGCTGCGAATTTTCGAGCATATTTCACAAAATAAATACTCTATTTAAGAGTTTCTTTAAATATGGGTTGACACCAAGTTGTGTCAAAAGAATTTCTATAGGGCCTTCTTTCAGAGTATTAGAAAATTGTTAACAAAATTAATGTGCCTGCACAGATTTCTACTTTAGAACATAGAATGTGAATAAACTGGCATTTAAAGTTGGTTTCTGTGTATTGGGATAAATTTTAATTGAAAGTACCATACATGGATTTCTTTTTCATTTCCCCATGGTTGTTTCACATCGAAATCATAATTAAGAAATATTCGTATAAAACAATTGGCATTTTCCCTCAAAAATAAATAAATAAAATAAAAAAGTAGCCTTAATACAATGTGCTTACGGTCATTGTAAAGAACCTTAAATTATATTACGCTGCATTCGGATCCTTGAAAAGTAGGCAAAATGTATACATATTAATTTTTGGAAAAAGAAATAAAACTTATTAATTAAACCATGATTATTTTCTGTAAGAAAAAACAAGATATAATTATTTAAATTCATCTAAAAAGAATCCCGTCAAAGATCATACATAGCACATGTATCAATACATATATCGGATCAACTCTCGATGTTTGTTTTATATGCATTGATCGTTAATTAATATATTCATAAGAAACCTCGAGAGACGCGAAAAACATTTTTTGATAATTCATTTCATTTATTAGCTTAAGGGTTTCATCAAAATATATATCTTGAAATGATTTTTTTTACAAAAATTTCCTTAATTTGATATAAAAACATAAAAAGGCAATTCGTTACACAAAAGAGAAAAAATATTAATGCTCTGTGAAGTAATGTCGTTAAATTATTAGAAGTGAATTATTTTAAATAAGCGATTACTAGCATTTATTAACGTCAACTGAATAACATTTAAAATCTGTACATTTCAACCTTTTATCTGTTATACTTATTTGAATAAATTAATTTCTCCCCTTTCAATTTTTATTATAAAAGTTTCTGTTAGCATTTTTTTTTTTTAAATTTAGAAAGAAACTTGAAAAACTGTTAAGTTTTTCAGTGTTTGAATATAATTCAAACACTGAAACATTTTAATTTTTAAGATTTTGAAGTATTAGAATTTTAAATTATGCAAAGTTGTTAATCCTAATAATTACATTAATGAAATGAAAAAATTTAAGAGCTTCCACAATTTTATGTCGCTGACATAAACAACAATCTATTCCTTGAAAAAAAAAAAAAAAAGATTTGGAACGGTTTTTTTATTTTTATTTTTTTATTATTAAGAACATACATTCCTTGTCTTAAAGTAGAATATTTAAACAAGAAAGGCTAATCATTTTTCAAGATTTGATACATGTATTTTTAACTTTTCAATAACATAAGAGGTCAGCGCTCGTCTGATAAAATCTGGAAAATTATGCTCAGAAACCATGAAACAAAACCACTGTAACAACTCCATAAAACCATTCCTTTCCATTCCCTACCATCTGAAATTAAGTAATTAGCCTTCGAATTTCAACATTTGTGGAAAAAAGTTATATTGAGTGCCAGTGCCGAAACATTTCTTCTCTGAGTGCTTTTTAGCAGTTATCAGATAAGAGAAGCCTTAATAAATTACTCTACTTTACTTTGGGGGCGGAAATTGTAAGATTCCACATTCAGTGGTTTCCACTTAATGATAGGATGTAAAATGACTTTAACAGATTTAAAACGGGGGGGGGGGGGGGGGGGAGAGTGCATTTGTATTGTCATCATAGGAGTCATTTAGTCATCATTTCGGATTGGATAAATATTTCGATCTGTTACGAAAGGCAAATTACTTTTTTGGATTGAAAAAACATTTTTTTTTCTTTCTATCCAGAAACAAGTATAACGTTAGAAACGTAAATTGCGAATAATTTAAGGACTTCCACAGTGACTCTGCTTTGAAAATTGAGAATTAAATCATCATTAATATTACAATGAAACTTGGCTAATTTGGACATTTTTAATTTCAATTTATCAGTTGTACGAATTTTTTCCTTTCTTTTTTCAAAGTCAGGAATAAAAATTCAATAAATATATATATTTCAGAATTGTTTTTATTGGTTAAATTCTTTTGTACGTTGTGTCCTCTATGTTTATGAATTAATAACATTTTAAGATTCATAATTAACTCGAAGAGTCAATTGCGCTTTATTGTATTTTATCAAAATGTAAAACCTTGTTTTTCGCAATTTTTAAAATTTAAGTATTACAAAATGTAAATTTATATGAATTATTTCAAAACCGTAAAAATTTAATATTATATAATATTGCTCATTTTATTAACATTTTAATCAATTCATTAGTTTATTATGTTTTATCAAAACTCAAATATTAGAATGAATCTTATTTTTTAATTTTTACTTTGTTGTTTTCTCTTTCAGAATTCATCTTTAGTTAGTTTTTCTTAACTCTAATTTTTGGATAAATCAAATTTTCTCGCTCCGTCAGCTTCTAATAAGTCAAGTTCCCCTTTTTATTACTGTGCATTGATTTTGTTGCATTAATTGTTTGCTTATAAAAACATGAATTGTTTAAATATATAAAAAGATAGTTCTGGAAATATTTGCAGATTTAAATTACTTCAGTGAATGTTAATTATAATAATATAAAAAAATTAAAAGAAACAAAAATGAAACATTTGAAAACATTGTACAAAACCGATTTTTACATCATTTCAAAATTTAAAAAATCATCTTTTTAATGATAGAAATTTAATTGTTGTGCAAATTTTCTTTGCATTTTGGCAATTAAATTTTTTTGTATATTTTTAAACAATAAATTGTACTGTTAAATTTAGTTCAAACAATTTTCCTTATTCATGAAGTATTTAATTGCGTGCTTTTCTTCCATTATTGTAAGCTAAGGAGAAAGAATCCTGAAACTTAGAAGGTAAATGAACTGGACAGTTACATTTTTAACAGCATTATGATGTTATAGGACTTGACTCCATTGGAATGGTCTATAAACACAACGAATAGAACATATACAAGATTATTAAAATAATCCACATGTCATAACTTTTCTTTTTCTTTTTCATAAAATCTCATATAGTTAGAAAACTATTAAAAGCAAATTTGATTTGTTTTAAGCTAACTCATATCAGCATTATATAAATAATTCTCTTAATAGAGAATTATCAATATCATTCCTCAGAGTTATTTTCTCACTTTACATTTTGTTAATAATGACTTGTATTTACTACCTGATTAAAAAGATAAAGCACATGTTTATAAATACATAAAAAAACTATTTTCTTAAAAGCAAAAAAAAAAAGTGCTACATTAGAAAAGTAAAGGAACGGAAAATTTCTAGAACTTATTTTAAATATCAGAACACTAAAAAACTGAATTTTTCAAATAAAAAATAATATGAAATAAAATTCACAAGGCATAAATGCATCATCATACAAGTAATTTTTAAAGAATTACTTAAGATTATTATCAACTGGGATATCACTCTTTGCTGAAACCAAATATCATGAAATATATATAAATGATAAATACATAAAATATTAATGTTTCAATACCAGGTTTCCCATTCTTATTGAAGGGAAGGGGGAACTGAAGGACTTCCAAGGATTTATTATAGAAAATTCAAGATCCATTATAGAACTTCTATATCTGAAATAAATATTTTAAATACAGAAATGCAAATGATAAATCTAAATAAAATATTTTCACTATTTATGTTTAGATGCATGATTATATTCTAGTTTACTACTTCGAAATGCTAAAGGAAAGAGCACTAAGGACACTTGTTATGCTCATCTTCAGTTAATAAGCTAAAACTGGCAGCTCAAAGTTGATTCCGAGATCACATTGTAAGTATCCTTACTGTTAGCCACAACATAGCAGCTACTAATTGCTAAATTTACATAAACTACTAAAGGTTGCCTTACTTTTGACTAGAGCTTGGTATTATTAATAGGAAAATGCATAACAGATAAAAGTTAAGAAATTAAACAAATGAACTGGAAACAACTTGCGATTAAAATATTTTAAAGTTACATTTTAAATTACCTGATTAAAGCATCGATTCCTGAAACCATTTGATTCTGCTATGCATTAAATATCTCTATTATCTTCTGCCTTTTCAATTAGTGTGTTTGCAAATTCTGCAAGTGAAGACATCTTTCAATTTTTGTTTTAAATTATTTATTATTTTAATTTATAATTTTAAATTATTAATTTATTTACATTGCGATAGTTTTTTCTTTGCATATTTCACCAGTCAGAGATTGTAAGCTTTATTTGCCCATTTTTTGAAATATTTAGAGCACATATTTTTCTGCATATATAAGATCTTTCGCGACTTGAAAATTCTCTATTCCATCACAATTTCCCTCTCAATTTAGCTGAAATCAAATTTTTTGCTACATATGTCTCTTCTATAATTTTTTCAACCCAAATATTTTTTTTATTTAAGATAAATTCCTTTACAACTATGGTCTGATTATGGGATTGAATCATCGGTATTTTAATTACTTTTCACAATTTTTTATAGGAATTCTTTTATATTTTTATGAAAATTAACTAATTTTATTTTTGGATACTTCAAACTCCTCAAATTCAACTGAACTGCCTGCCATACCATTCAAAAAGTTGCTCACTTCTATTACAATAGAATTCGTTCGTGTTAGTGAAATGTTTTCTTCTACAATAAAACTAAGTAAAGGAAATCTAATCGATATCACTGAATTCCTTCACATGTCTACAAATTTTACACAGGAATGATTCTCAAGATACAAAAGAAAGTATTAAAACATGATGCCTGAATGAATATGTTTTAGATTACCATTAGCTATAATACCGGCACTGATTGGAATCGTATTCAGTGAAATCTATATAATAACAAAACTTATCTACATAAAATGCCCTTTTCATAACGAATACGAAGAGAAACTGCATTTATGAACTTTAAAATTTAAAGAATTTCAGAAGAAGGGCAATTCAAAAACCAATTTTAGAGAGCCCGTAAAAACCCATTTTAGGAATGCAGAACTTAGTTATAGTCCCTAATTATTTTCAGAAAATATTGTACTACATATATAGCAAACAAAGGATTTTTAAAAAAAATCATATGAGTAAAGAAATGATGTTTTAAGCTAGTTAACTGGAGATATGCCTAGCCAAATTTATTACAAACAAATAATTTTTCATTTTTATGAAAGGGAAAAAAAAAAAAAAGAATTCTTTCAAAAGTCTCTTTATTTGTCTATGCAGGGAAATTATTTTCATATCGATATGTTTTACGACATACATTTCAAATAAAGGATTTTTCTTTTGTATATATGCGATGTTTTAAAAATGTTTTGTAGAAAAATTTCCCACCATATACATCACAAACATGCTTTTGATTGTTATGCTTTCTGAACTTTTTTTAAAATTTATCTATTCCCGTCTCAAGCGGAATTCTTTACTGCATGCATCACAAAAAAGGTTTCTCATTTGTATGAACATGCGGATGCAATTTAAACTTGTTTATGTTGAAATCTCTAATCGCGCATATCACATAAATAGTATTTTTCATTTGTGAGAACTAGAGAATGGATTTTTAAATTATTCATGTTACGAAATTTATTTTCTTATATGTTACAGGTAACTAATTTCTCACCTGTGCGAGAACAATTTTGGTGCAAATGGTAATGTTTGCTCATCAACACATTTTATGAAAAAATAATTTCCCACATATACTACGGCTGAAAAGCCTTTCATTTGTATATAAACTGTAGAGCACAGTCAACGAATGTTTATGAGAAAACGTTTGTAATATACGGCACACGAAAAGAAATGTTACCCGTATGAGATCACAGTAAGCTTTTAGCACCCTTTAAAGAGAAAAGGCAGCAGATCATACTTCACACAGGAAAGGCTTTCCATTTGTATGGCACACATTATGAACATTTATTTCATTCCGTTCTGTTTGGTATTGTGTTAACTTGCTTGGTTATTAGCTAAAACGCAAACTGAATTCACATAAAAGCACTAACAATTTTCCATGGGTTATACTTATAACAAGACATCTTCTTGTAAAATGAGAAGCTGAGTAAAATGAAATTTTAGCTAATCTAAAAAAAGTAGAAGCAGAAAATGAGCGCAATTTTCTAAATTCAAATACATTATGATTAAAAGTTTGTTTTTTATTTTCATATTGAAGCATTTAAAATGAATGGTGAAATATTACAAAATAAATAAATATTCTTAATGCAATTTTCTAAATTCAAATACATTATGATTAAAAGTCTGTTTTTTATTTTCATATTGAAACATTTAAAAAATAGTGAAATATTACAAAATAAATAAATATTCGTAATGCAATTAAATTTTAAAAGATTTTTTTTAACAATAACCTGATAAATATGAAAAGTATCTGAAAAATATTTAATAGAGTTCAGGAAATGCAGATGATTAAAATGTGAAATAAAAGCAGAATGTGAAATCTACAAACTCGCGTCAATTTTTCATACAATGTAATAACATAATATTCAGGAATAAATTTTGTGAATGAGTGAGCTTTCAGACTTATTTTAAGTGGAACAAAGGTGTCAAACTCATAGCCTACAGAAATTATAACTGCATGTAACAAAATTTTAATAAATTTTGTAGCTTAATTTTTTAAATTCCCAATTCTTTATATATAGGTTTTTTATTCAATATCTCCTAATATGTAGAATCATAATTCAATCAATGCAAAGGGTGAGGATAATCGAGATTCAATGCTGTTTATATTTGAAGCAGAAATATATTTATAAACTGATGCTAATAATTAAAGACATTTGCGTAGATTATCCAATTTCGTAAAAAATTATTTAAAGTCAAATATGTAAGTGTAAATAAATATGGGGCAGAGCACTTATGGATATAGTTTTCTTCTGAATTTTGTTTGAATTCCGTGATATTTTTTCTCCCACAAAGTTTAGGAAAATTTCAAAAATAAATAGCTACTAACATTTGGATAACAAAATGAGAAACAGATTGAGAACTGGAAACAAGATGGTCTTCTGCACAGAAGGCTAGAATATTAAATGTAATAAGTGTCGTGTAAACTTAAGGAAATGATTTATGAACACTATAATCATTGATATAAGAGCAAGGCCAAGTTATCCAAGAGATATGACAGTCAATATAGTTCGATATTTGTTCATTAAAGAATGCAATGGCTTCTCAAGTTTTCACTATTACGTACAGATGAGCCCATTTAATATGATGCAGAGAATATCGATTTTGGACCAGAGATCAATTAAGGCAATTTTTATTTAATAATTTAACAAAAATGAAAATTATTTTAATTTTTAAATACCACTGTACTTCAAAACATTATTAATTTAAATATTAACAAACAAAAAGTTCATAAATTTGAAGAACATTTCAACACTTACAATGATACGCATAACCAATCTTATTTTGGTTAGAAAAAGAAAAGAATAAATGCCATTTTCCTTGAAAAATCAACTACTTAATTTAATTACCATAAAGATTTCAAAATTTAACTCAGGCCACAATTATTAGTGAACTGTTGTTTGGATATATGAAATCGCACAATGTAGTTTAGAAATTAATTTGAGATATTTTGAATGTTTAGGTCAAAGACGCTAAATTCAGATAAATTTGGATGAATGAGATTCTATTATTTACATTTACTGAATGAATATTTTAGGTACTTTCGGCGAAACAAATTTTAGTAAAATAAGCATCATAGAACACCCTAATGGAAGGGGAAATAATCGTTCTATTTTTTAAGAAAAATATGATAGAAAAGTATTTTAAATCATATAATATGTAGAAACATAATTAATCCCAAAAAAGAAGCTTTGAGAAATTCAATAAACTGCCAATGGTATGGATAATCTACCAAAACACCTTAAAATCTTGATTTAATCTTGAAGTGTTAAAAATAACATTTTGCTAAAATTACACTACCAAAATGATTTCCCTGTTTTTTTTTCTTTGAAATTATGTACAAAGTGAGGAAGAAGGTTTAAGGGTTAAAAAAAGTAAGGGGGTAAGTTTAAACAATTCTAAACATTTATATCACAATAAATTAAAATTGATTTTCAGAAGATAAATATCAGCTAGCATAAAAACACATACATATAATAAAATACTTTTTGGTAAAATCCTCAAATGTTTAATCAAATGTTATTCTTATAATTTGAATTTTTCATATACACCACCTTTTGAAGTGATTT
This sequence comes from Argiope aurantia, assembly GCA_026543865.1. NCBI lineage: Eukaryota > Metazoa > Arthropoda > Arachnida > Araneae > Araneidae > Argiope > Argiope aurantia. The sequence goes on from JAPMOR010044950.1 coordinate 111,059, forward strand.
GAATATTATTTCAAAAGAATTTTATCAATATACAGAGAATAAAAATCACACACATTCTAAGGACATTAATTTTATATGTAGAGAACAATCTCCGTTGAACAAAGAAATTAGATACACCAAAAATAAAAACGTGGAATACTAATTTTCTATAAAATGGAGTTAGGCAGGAAAAGGTTGAAGAATTATTTGTTGTGTTCTGCATAAAATGAAGTAACATTATATTTCACAAATAAAAACAAGATGATTTTTTTTCACAAACAAAAATAGATGCGTGGCATACTGTGAAAATTATTTAATCTGAAAATGATAAATTAAACCACAGGCTTTAACAAATAGCCAGTAGGCATCTCTTGCTATTTTGTGAAAATATTATTGCATGTATGTAAAATTAAAAAAAAAAATGTGTGGCGGCAAGCAATAATTACAATGAAATAAATGATCAAAAGTAAATATTTGTAGTTGGATATTTGTTAAAATTCGACTGTTTAATGAAGCAAAAAGTAGGACAATGTAAGGCAAAAAGTTAAAAACTGACATGTTTAGTTTCTCTAATTTTTAAATATACACTAAAATGCCTTGACACAAAATAAAATATTCCTCTATTTCTGCTATGTTCCATAAATTATACAATTTAGAAAACTCTTCAATCAACTATTAAAAATAATTTTACTCATCTGTGTTTGAAATATAACAAGGTAGGTTAGTTTGAAAGGTAATGTCTAAATCCAGATAACACAGAGATATAGTTCAGCAACGGATTGTAAAACTCTCCGCGCTTTTGCGAATGCGTTAGGTTCGGCATAATTCGTCAAAATAGGGGTGAAAAGAAAGATGAAAGGAGGAAATGTTTACATTTACTAGTATCTAATAGGAGAAATCCAAGGTCAAAGTAAATACCGGAAATGAACTCATCATTCCGCGTGTCATCCCTTAATGAGATGGAATCGTTGAAATGCAGTCGTCTCAGAATCTGTTGACGAACTATACTATAAGAATCAGAATATTAACAGGAACTTTCAGCCAATATTGTAAAATTAGGATATTGACAAAGACAATTCTCTAAATTTAAGATGTGACTAATGGCAAAACTCTAAAAGTACTCTTTCTACACATTGGATTATTCAACTCTAATTACACAGAAAGTGGGGGGGGGGGATACATTTCTTTATCACAATTTAATTTTTATCTTGAAAAATTTTTCTTAATAATTTCATTAAAATACTAAATATTAATAAGGTTATGGGGATGTAGAATATTTACAATGCTTTAGACAGAATTTTAGGAAACAATGTTTTATATTTCCTCTCTCCAATATCATGACAGGCTTATTGACACGAAAATAATCCTTTTCAATTAATAAACATGGTAATATTTTTATTACTATGTAATAGATGCATTTTGTACGCATTTAAAAGAGATTAAAAAAATATTACTTCTGACAAATTTTGCAGTTTTAAACAATAATTTCAAGGCTTATTTATATCGCAGAACAATCTGAAAAAAATTGAATTCCAATTAAAAAATCATCTTAATCTGTGGGTATAGTAGCGAAATCATTTATGGGTATTATATATGTTTTACTTAAGTTTTTGAAAAATGAGATCGACTTGAAGAAGAATGATGATACTATAAGAAATTAATTGCATTTTCAAATGCTAAAAAATATTTCGAAATATGAATTTAAGTGAAAAATCAGCCGTGCATATATTACATATTGGTGTTATCAAAATTACCTATGTTTCTTTATCCCAATATCTAAAACTTCAAATTATTAATTAAAAAATACCCCCATGTTCAATATATTGTATTCCTGATTTCAAAAACTTCTGTGGCAATATTACCCAAAGTTTAGATGCATTAAATATGAAAGAATCAACCTGCTAAATTTTAAAGAAAATTAACTGATTTTTTAAAATTGAAATTCCAGTCAAGTAGGCTATCGTTATACTTTTTATATTGACTTATCGAGATTCAATGTATTTAAAGGTGACATAGTATTTTCAGAATGGAATTCTTGTGGTAAATATGACTAGGCTTGCCTTCAAATCTCTAACAGAACACTGTCTTATTCTGTTCTGCAAGAGAATGCCATAAGAAATAAATGTCAGATGATCAATGGATTTCAGGATTTAAATGGCATTGTTTTGTTGTATTAAATACGAGCATAAATTTACTTCATTGTTTGTACTAAATCAATTGATTTAAAGTTCTTTCAAAGATAAATAGCAGAAAAGCCATAAAGTAAACCGATTTCACAATTTTCAAGAATTCTAAAAATTATATCAAATACATAACTGGGAATGAAACTTCTTATAATACAAACACAGCTAATAATATGATCAAGTAGTGACATATCGAGTTCTATTAAATGGTGCTTTTTAACACTCAAAGAAGTTAATAATTTTGATATGGTAATTTAAAAGGAAATCCCTCAACTTAAAGCTGCTCAATTTGTAAAAGTGTAAATTCTATTCTTGATAATATAGTATTAGATTTGATAACTGTATTTAATCATTTGAACATTGAAACTGCAGCATATTTAAATACTAAGCATTTCTACTTAACAAAATCAGACTTAATTACTAACAAATAACAATAGTATAAATTAAAAACTGATTAAAATCAAACATTTAAAAGGGCATTTAGTTAAAACATTTTCGGGTAGTAAAAATCTATAGTAGAATCCTAACATTTAGGAGGTATGGAAACAGAAAAATTACTGACATATTAAGTAAGATTTTTATTTCTGATTTTTAAAGTTTGATTTGGACACTGTCATTTTCAAAATCTTAAGAAAATATGGCATTAATTACACAGATCTGAAAAAAGAAATTTGTAATATTATATATATAACCTGCATTTCGAATAGAGAATTTGTGTATAAGAACCTTTAGAATTTGTGTACAAGGTATTCCAAATGCCTATCATTGGGCACAAATGTGTCCTTTACGATGACCCCAGTTTGTGATTAGTCTTCCCAATCCCGAAATGAAACATAACCCTTTTAATGAGGCCCCTTTCGCAGTACAGTGACAATTAATAGTGGCCGGACACATCTCAACTTTACCAAGTCTAGCTAACTTGGACAATGTATCTACCTTTCATATATTTCAAAATGTAAATATTGTCATTGACACAGGATACACTCTCTCTATTATATTTGCAGATATAATTCAGAGAAGAAATAAAAACGACCAAGAATGTAACGGATATCGATTTACCTATTTTCACAAAATTCTACATACCTTACTTTAAGATCTACTATAATAAATATTATATATGTAAACAATAAAAGTAACACCTGTCACTTAAGTTATTAGTCAATGAAAATTTTATTGTTTATGAAAAATGTTCTTAAAATATTATCAGAATCTAGTACTAATAAGCTTTTTTAGGTCATTTTCATAATGTGCAATGATTATTTCTATCTCATTTTACCCATTTACACAGCTAACAGAGGTACTCTGAGTACATCTTTGATGACCTAAGAACATGAGCAAAACTTTCAATTGTCCTTGAAAGATTCATTAATGATCATTGTAATGTAGTTTTTTTTTAATAAGAAGTGTCTTTTTTTAAAATGAGCCGAATATATGACATGCTACTACGTAATAAGATCTACATAAATATTTCTAGTCCGAATGAATAATATCTCTATTCGCATGGTTTAAGTTTATGATGCTACATTAGAATTTCTAATTTTTTCATAGGACCATTTTTTTTAAATTTTGCAAAGGGTCAGTGTCAATCTTTATCCTCCAGTTTCACTCTAAATAAATAAATGAAGCATTATTAACAGAAGAGACTGTTTTGTATTTCCTTATCCATCATAAAATTTTCATATACGTCAATTACTTTGTTTCCTATATTGTTAAACAAATGTACAAACACAGATGCAAGCAAGAAAACAGAGACACAATAAATATACTACAACGTAAGAAATGAACTATTGAAACTATTTCTTAGACATACAATAGATTAAGTTATATGCCGATGATCGATGAAATTAATAACTTATCAGTTTTATGTTTGTTGATGCTTTAATTGGCTTATATCAACTCACTGGTCGCTAAAATTCTCCATATTTAGTTAAAGGTGCTACCATTTCATGATTTTATTTAAATTTCTAGCAACATCATGATGCAAAAATGAATAAACTCAAATGATTCATTTACTTTTAAACAAAAAACTGTGTCTCTGTTTGATAAGATATAATTTTTATTAATTGTTTAGTACAGATATCTTAAATAATAACAATAAAAATACATATAGGATGAAAGTAAATGCATTTTTAGATTTAAATCGCAACATTTAAAATGAATAAATATCAGTTTATAAAAAAAGTCAATATTTGCTCGTGTTACCGACATACATCTCAGGATCCTCCTCCAAGGATGGTTAGTATGTGCAGACATTGTTAAAAAACAGTAACCAGTTGTCTCTGAAATCAAAATTAAATAATCCAGTTAAATTTAAGTGTTATATTTAAATATATAATCAAAAATCTAACACTTTTCTTTCTGATGTTTTCTATCTAACACAACTTATTTAATCTAGCAAGATACTCTTTAGAGACACAACTTTTGGAACAGTGCAAAAAAGAACTAAATTTTGATGCTTCAACAATCAGAAAATCTTATGCAGCTAATGAAGTAAATAATTTAGATCCTTACATTTAACAATAGGGAAATTGCACTCGGGAGGTATATACTTTCTTTGATGTTTAACTTTTAAAATTGATTACATAATATTCCATTCAGCACTATAAAAATAATTTTTAATTAATGCTTAAAACTCGCTAAAAGTCAAGACAAACAACGTGAGCAGAAAACGAGACGTGACTGGCTATGACGTAACAATTCAGGTTATCTGAATTTTCAGTGTATGCTTTATCCTTATTCCGGTTGCCTTTAAAAAAAATCCGCAGATCAATTAGAAATATATTTACTTACAAATAGTATGTAAAAATGGTATGGAAATGCTCGTTTTTTCGTACTCTTATCTATTACAAAATGAGCCCCATTAAAAAAATGAGCAGATTGACTTTCTGAAGATACAAATTTTTTTTATCAGTTTGGCCAAGTATAAATTAAAATTAAATAACAATTTCTCAGCTAATTATAAAGAACACATCTAAACTAAACACAAAATTGAATAACAAATTTATTGCTGCAGGTGCTTTTACCCTGAAACAATGCAAAATTACTACTTTAAGAAATGTACAACTACATCCATCAAGAAAAACCATTTTAGCAATCATCTAAATCATTTAATCACATAAAATTAAACGCATGCCAAATATGATTCTAAATATTAATAATCAATCATACATTAATAATAACACGCTTAGGGGGGAAAAACCCTAGCATCCATAAGCTATAAAATATCGAAAGTGATTTTTGGTGATAAGAATGTACCCAGAACCGGCCTTCTCAATGATGGGGCCTGGGTGCCAGAAACCATTTGGGGTCCTAAATTTTTTGTAAAGTAAAAAAGTTACGAACTCGAACATATATTACTACTGCGTGTTTATTTAACGTAGGATTTTGTTTTTGCTATTACTTACTTCAAAAGGATAACATTTTTTGAATTTCTTTTTCGATGCTTAGTATAGTAAGTGCATTTAAGCGTTCTGCACAAATGCTTGACTGAAGACAATTCTTTATTCACTTGCTGAAAGAGTGTTCAGTATTCTCTGTAGTAACTGGGAACCTAAAGAATAGTTTTAACACAGTTAATACATTTAGAAATAATTCATTATAATTATTATTTATTAAGTATTGCAGTACGTCTTGTTAGTTATTTACGTTCCTTTTATTCGAAATCAAATCCCGTAGCAAACCAATTTGTTGGAACAGGTTTTCATCTACATCTTTCTTATAAAACTTTGCAAAGTTTAAAAAACATTTTCCTAATTCATACTTTTTAAAATTAATTATTGAATTAATTCATTTAGAAAAACATGATAAAATTACAAGTTTGTTTAAATTGTGTATACACTGCTTTAACCGAATCTATTTTGGCTTCTCAACGAGTATGAGATAAAGGTTTAAGAATAGTGTTTAAATTTTTTTGTAGAATTTTCCATCTTTTTGCAGATGCAGAAAATAAGCAATGTAAACTTTGGAACATCGAAATTTTTAAAAAGTAATAGGCCAGGCACATAAATTTCAAGCGGGATTAGAGCAATTATTCAATCTTTCAAAATAAATACAATAGAACGTTTATGGTCTTGAATTACAATTGCAGCTATCTCCAGTTATTATAGCCACATATAAATGTGTAGATTGTTCATTTCCTCTTCTTCTGGAAAATAGTATACTACAAACACAAAATATCGAGTCTTGCGAGTCTTCACAACTGGCTTATTTGTTTAAAAACAAATAAACTAGCTGTGAAGCTTTATTTCAACATTTTTCGTAAAACCTCCTTTGTGTTGTAAGGTCCGGTTTTAACACAACATTCTAAACTTATCAATTATAATACTTGACCATAAATCTGAGTCGACCATATTTGTTATTGTCATTTTTGTCGTTATTTCTTAATTCGGTCATATTTTTATAAACAGACGGTTCTTCAACGAATTTCCATTAAAAAATTGTGTAGTTTATGCTGAACGTTCTTCACCAGTTGAAGCTTGAATTATATCTTTTGAAGTCGAAGTCTTACCAGAATTACTTCGTAGAAAAGAAAAGGAAAGAAAAAATTATGTTGTTTCTAATCCCAGGTGGTATATCTGCACTATACCCCCTCTAAGAAACCAAAGATCTCTAAAAAGTCTAAAAACAAAAACAAAACCCTTCAAGTTTCAAAAATAGTAAAATTTAAACATTTAAGAATATAATTGGGGGAGGCTTGATCTGCCTTGTACCAAGGACATTCAGCAAAGATCCTCCGGCCATGTTGGAAGTTGAGGGATTTGGTGTGGCCACTCAAAAAAACGAGTGAGAGCCGTTTACTGTTTTCTAGAGATATCCAGACAGGTGACACCAACCAGGACTTTTACCAAAGTACCAAGGGTGAGCAGGTGGGACCCTCAAAAGTGCACTTGACTCCATCTTTTTGATAGAGGAGATTTCAAAATAGGTTAGTGTTGGGCCACCATAAAATTTGTCAGCTGAGGCTGTCTTCGCTAAATTATCGGTTATCTCATTACCATTTAAGCCAACATGCGGGGGGACCCACTAAAACTGTGCAGAGTAGAAAAAAAAGAGAGAGTAGAAAGTAGAGAGAATGAATTTTCGCAGAGTAGAAAGAATTTTCGAATCAACCCGCATTTTATTTACACCTACAGAAGTTTAATTACAACCATTTTGTATTTTAGATTAGAATACATAGAAAAACTTGTGATTCAGTGTCTGTTTGGTCATAGGAATGTGAGGATTTTAATATGCAATAATCAGTTCTTGGGACATCTGGAACAATCCCAGAAATTTTCCTGCACACAATCAGTGTGCTACCAAACACAACTGGTCATTTAACTATTAAGGACAACATAATCTGGGAAAGCAATTAACATATTTTCCTCACCTGCAGGGATTCAATGTACAAATACATTACTTAATGTGTTTATTGAAAGGAAATGTTTAATATACATAAATCTTACTGAACATTATACTGAAGAAAGAAAATGCACATATTAATAAGAAAATCATGATTTTTTTAAAAGTCTAGTATCCACCTCTCATGATATCATATTAATTCTTTATTTCTTGTACAATGTTTTATGCAAAATAAATGTAGACCCCAACAAAGGCCAAATTTTATTAAATCTTTTGATAAAACTGAATATTTATAATTCAATCAATAAAGAATTATTTAAATGCAATTTAAGAAATATTTTAAAAGTCTGTATGCTATTTTGTATGAAGCTAAATGCTACAGTAATTACATCCTGATGATGAATATAAACAGTTTGTTTTGAAAATATCCATTGCAAAATCTATTGAAATTATATATTCAGCATAAATAATTTATAATCAGTTGGCAAGTTTCATGTTACATTAAATTAAAATTTTGTTTGCAATTTATCAATAAAATTCTGCAAAATAAAAATAAGCAATTTGAATAAATAGAGTAATTTTGTTTCTCATAATGCTCTTATAATGATACTTATACCCACCATTTGTAATATTCAAATCAGTTTATTTTTTTATATCTAGCATGCAATTTGGTGTGTCCAGAATATTTCTCAGAATATGATACCTTACTGCATTAAATATAGACTTCATAATTTTTGAAATATATTTATAGGCAGGAACAAAATATTATTATTGATTTCATTTCAATCCTTTTGAAAGCAAAACTAAAAACTGAATTTTATACTGAATCTCAGAAATTTTTGTTGAATTATTGTTTGAGATATTACATAAATTATGAAAAATATTTTGTAGTTAACATAAGACTTAAATACCGAGTGATTCTGTTTGCAATACTCACATTCAATAGTAATAATAATTAATAAATAACAATAAAGATGATAAATAAAATAAAACGCTTGGTTTTATTAAAAAATATCTTAATATTAATTGCAATTTCATCATTTACATTTTAAATTAAAGTTGAAGTTTTACCGGAAATGACAACAAATTAGCAAAATATATATAGCAAATTGAATGAAACTATCTAAACAACAGTATAAGTTTGGTATGACTATCAAAATATCAAGATTAAAAATGTTTTGTTTGAGAATCTATTAAGAGACCAGTTACTTAAAATATTTAATTGAAAATTGTAGCGAGCGGTAATACTGGCGAACCGGCTGGTCGCCAAAGGCGGCTAGTAAATGAATAAACTGAAAGGTGGGCAAATACTACTTGTTTATTGAATCACAATAAATTGAAGACAATTTATTTAAATATTTTTTTCTTCTAAAAGACTGTTAAAATTAAAAATTTTCAAATAGCAATCACAAATTAAAAAAGAAGAGTAATTGTAAATGTGATGTTATCTCTATAGGTGTTATTCACAGCAATTTTATTAAGGATTAATCAAATAGTTCAGTCCCTTTCGGAGTTAAAACCATTAGAAAATGATAATAGGTGCAAAAATGTTTAACTTTCACAAAACATAAATTAATACCTTAAGAATTTACTGGAGATAGAGCAAGCATATTTATTGATTACAGCTCAAAACCAGGATGGGTTATAAATTTCCATATGTAGGAAAAAACAAACATCAATTTATAATAAAAAACAAATTTTACCTGCAAAATATGCTGCACAGGATTGTAATCATTTTAAAAATTTCATTATATATCTATTAAAGTTGATGAACACATATCAGTACAGCAAGAGCCGAGTTAAGTTTTTAATGGTGATATATTCTTTAAAACGATTTTTGCTTCATTCCTTTTCTTGACACATCATGGCCCTTCAAATGCCTCAATAGAAAAAAAAGTAGAAAAGTAAGATTCTAGGACAGCAATCCATATTTCTGTTAATACTTTCAATTAACATATTCTATTTAAGGTTTGTTATAGTGTCAACTGCATTTTTAAGGATGCCCGAAATATAAAAATTGTTAAAAATAATAAGTATGGAGATTTTATGAGTCAAAATAGTTAAGACACATTCAAAAACATTACACAACCATTTCATTAACATATAAATCTTTTGAAAGAAGGTTAAGAACATAATTAAACGAAATTTTTTGTTACTTCTAAGAAATTTTGCTACCTCAAAACTTTCAATTGTTCAGTTTTCTTATTATTAGCGTTTTGGAGCACATTAGATTATTTTAGTAAAGAAAAGCTTGCGAATTTTTCAGCATGTACATCCATTAAAAAAGTACCTGGACATTGCTCGTTATTCTGAAATTAATTATCGTATAGTAAAACTTTAAATGCCTATCACAGTTAAAATATGTCCCCTATAAGTGTATGAAATACTTTTTCATGCAAGAAATTATCTTCATATTTAGATTTACAATTTTTTTTTCATTCAGTAATAGCCAATTTAGAATACACATCCAAATTCTACGGATTAAAAAAGTTCGAATATAACAAATTATAATTCTGAGTAAACGATTGATGAATTACAAACAATTGAAATTTCCCATTCCTAACGTTAAATGAGAGTTCCCGTTTTATCAGTATATTTCAAGATATAATGAAATTTTCATAATAATTCTTATTTTACATAAATGTACTTAATAAAAAAAGCAAAAGTTATGCATCAAAAAATATAAAGGTATATTTTATATATATATTTTTACCAATTTTTGAATTTATAAGTTAAAATTTTTATGCCTATTAAAGGAACAAACCAAAATAAAATTGTTACAAATTTCATCTTTTGTCATCAAATATTTTTAAAGATATGCTGCTGGATTTTAACAGATACTCATGATTCGATACAGCACCTTTATGATTGGACACACGTAGGGAACAGCTTGGATATTTTATGTCTTATCTCTCGGCTATCCTTGGGGCACTCCATTTTCAACAAGTCTCATTGCACATCAGACAGAATGGCAAAGAGTATTAAATGTATTAATGAATAAAACATCAATGAATACAACACAAACGCAACTCCTTGTGTGTCGATAATGCAGTGGTACTATATAGTAAATACATGGGTTGCCAAAGAGCTACATTTTTGACTTACATCTCTAATTTGGTGATTTCTTTTCTTTCTCTTTTCATTTTGCATATTTATTTATTTGAGATAAATTTTAAAGCACATACCTCAGAAATCACTTTCAGAAGATGATGTTGGAGGATTCGAGTGGGGGTTAATTATCACAGAATCTACTATTTTCAACAGCATCGTCTAAATCCCATATTTGTTTTTCTACTACATAGGATCGATACATTTTTTTAAACATTCTTGAATGCAATTCTGCTGATACTTTAAATCTGGAAAGATATAAACAACAATTTCTTGTGCTGAATGAAATTTAACATCTTTAAATATAATTGTAAGATGTAATGCAAAAAATAATTATTTGTTCAACAATTCAAGTCAATTGAAGTATTCACTGATAATAGAAAATGACCAACGATAATATATAGAATTTGAACAGTAGAATCATTATTTTATTACAAAGCCATTTTTAACAGAATTGAGAATTAATTGTTTAAAAACATTAATCTTATTTGTTTATATAAATAAGAGATTAGTCCAAAAGAATGTTAACAATCTAGTTTATAAATAAATAAATCAAAGACACATACTCAGTACATTTAAGAAATAAAATATAGAATAATAAAATATAATACTTCTTTATATAAAAAAAGATATTTCAGAAAATAAAAAAGGTTACAATTTTTTCTTTTTTTGAGAAATGGCTATATAGGAAGTGGCTAAAAAATCAGTAATGAGAGCTATTTTACGAAATATATTTTTATTTCAGGAATTAGAATAACAGCCTAGATGCATGTTTGGTAAAAATCATTTAAATTTCAACCTAGTAAATTATATATTAATCTCTTGATTACCACAGAACGCCCCAAAAAAACGTTTATATCATTAAATATTCCAATTTAAGTTTTATTAACCCATTAGCTGTCACGATTTCCACTCGGCGCCAAAAATATATTTGGCACGTTTGCCAGTTTATTTTCAGTCTATTATATAAGCCAGCAGAAAATGTGTATTCTATACTTCATTTTAACCCATCAAGTGAACAAATTTGAAATTCGTCTGTAAGTTAAACTGAACAGAATTGTCATATTTGAAATATTATATTTTTGGCTTGGTTTTTATATTATAATGAAAAAGCACACATAAAAATATAATTCAGAGGTTATAGCAATGATCTGTTACTTACTCAGCCTTTTGTTTTTCATTGAAATGATTTTATTGTTCATTTTATAACGACATCCTTTTTCAAAACAAAACATAATTTGAATATATTTCGCTACACAACTTTTTTGCATACACATAACTTATCTGGTCAAAACATTAAAAACAAACAAATAAAATTGGCAGTTACTCGGTTAAATAAACTAGGCAATTTTATGAAAACACGCTGACTTCTGTGAAAGATGATAATAAAAAGAACCGAACACCGAATTTTATATGGTGCATATAGCGAAAACGAACTATTTAGTAAAATGCTCTTTTTACGCTCTTCTATAAGCACACAGTGTTATACTCACGTCAGCAAAATTTGCCAAAATATTAAAAGGCACATTTTTTTTTACTTAAAACTACTTTTTGATATCTCAGACGAACGATTTTTCCGTTGTTCTTTTCAGGGATCATGCACCCGATATCCGACAGAACATAATACCCCAATTTTGTGGAGAACGTGCAGTTGTTTAATCTTAAACATCTATGATTTCAACATGACGCCTCATTTGCTCACAAGATATTTCCAGCGAAGCAGTACATTGTCGAGGAATTCAGGAGCCAAATAATTGGGTATGGCGGTTTCGAAGGTTGGCCTCTATGTTTGTCTGATCTGACTCCACTGGTCTTTTTCCTGTGGAGATACTTGAAACAGCAGGTGTATGCTGCCCTTCCACAAACATTGCAGGATCTTAAACGACGCATTACAGACGCTTGTGCCAATATATTACTCTCTATGCTCCAAGATGTGCGATGCGATATTCAAACGAGGATCCAAAATGTGTATTAAAAGACAAGATAACAAGTTTGAACATCTCAAATAAATTTATATTGTTATAACTAGTTTTTCTTTTCTTTCTCAAATCATTTTGTCACAGTGTAGGAATCACGAAAAAAATAATGCCCGTTTAAACCGTTCTATTCTTCGTATTAATGTCCACAAGGTGCCTTTTCGTACAAAATCGATGATGCCGGGCATCTTTCTAAATCACTTTTTTCCTCTCCATATCTCGCTCTGTTTACGAGATAGGAATGCTATCTCCGCAGTTTTCCGCCAGGTGGTGTCGTTAGTGATTTCATTCAGTAGCGCATTGCTACTTTACTATAAATAGACAACACTTTTATGAACTTAGCAGCAGACGTTTCGAAGTTAAGAGGGTGGCAAGACTTTAGTAGGCATACTGTATACTAGAAAAGTTCGGAACTACGTGAAGTTGGTTTTGTACGTACTATAATGCTTTTATTTATGAAATTTGTTTACAGAATAGCAACAGCGTATAATCTGATTGATGCACAAATAAGTGAAAATAGGAAATAAAACAACTAGAATCTATATAAATAAATCAGTGTCTTTGTTTATGAAAAAACTGTTATACAAGAAATATAAAAACAAATGAAATTTACATTGCAGTATTCAAAAGAACAAGATTCAAATTTCAGCAATCTTAGAGAAATCTATTTAATTTCAATTCACATTCCAAGATAATCGCAATGTAGGTTTTTTTAAATTTATATTACCTATAAAATTATTATAATATTGGCGAAGTTTTGTTTAGTGTGCCATATAACAATACTGTTTAATGTGTCAAATAACCATACAGCAAAAAATTTCATACAATTAATTCCAATCGTAAATTTAATGTAATAATTTCTCTTGCACAATTAATGAATTACCGTTTTAGGAGAAAAAAAAACCAAAACTACGATACAAAGCAACTTTTAAGATTCAGACAAGGTCAAAACCGCAAATGAGCAACCTGCTTACAACGAGGTCAGATGATTCATTAACGCTACGGGTGGCCGAAATCAAAAAGCTTCAACAAACGCAGTTAAAAGAAAAGGAAAGCATCTACAAGTTATCTTTCACTGCACAGCTGCATTTAATGAATCTTTTAATGTTTTGCACGTGAAACCTCAAGGTTAAAGAATAATAATCTTAATAATATTTAAAATGCACACAAAAATTGAATAAATATGAATATTCTTCTTATAGAACATTATATACAATCTATGCATTCATTAATATGATATATAGTGCATCTACAGGTTATATGTAAGCATCTAGCTTATAAGTATGTAACAAGTTTTGAAGCTGCAAAGATTTACCATGCAAATTTGACATTAGGTAAATAAAATTAAGCCTAGGAGAGGAAAACACACACACATTTTGAAACTTAGTGCCATCTACGATTGAATTTTTATTACATGTATTAAAAACAACAGTTTAAGATTTTGAATTCATAACAAAGAGAAATAAAACTTTTAGTTACTTGATTTAATAATTCCTTTCAAGTTTCTTCAAAGGAAGAAACTTCCAAGAAAGAAATATTGCATTCGATAAACATTTAAAAATGAAATTTTATAATTTTTCATCTTGATGTATCTAGCTTTCATTTTGTAGGTGTTAACTTATATTCGGACAATCTTGACTCACAAATTTCCATGGAATGGAATTCGCTCAAAATCTGACAGAATTCCATAAATTTGAGGTAGAGACCTTTTACCCAATTTCATGTGTCAAGCATTTTTGAATTATCCTGTTCACACAACACCGCTTCATGCTCCTGCAACTATAACCCTCTAGTTATTTAAACAGTGTAGAGACATGGAAAGACGGTTCTGTTCTATCCATCCCTGCGACTATAGTTTGATGTTTGACATTTATTGATTAAAATTGTGCTACTCTTGAGAATAGCGTTCTTGAAATCTAAACAGATCTTGATTATCCTCAAGATGACGAATCAGTTTCTCAGTTTTCATTCTGGATCCTTTTGAGGCGATACTATGGAACCAAACTCGTTCTAGTTCAGATGTTCATTTTTGAATTTTTTTTTCCACAAAAGGTATGATGTGAACCTATAGGGGAGAAAAAAATCAATTCAGAGAAAACTTCATTTTCTAACTGTAGAACAAAGTAAGTTAATTTTATCAAAAGGATTTTATAACCATTTTTTAAAACATTGAATTACAAACTTAAGGCACAGAAATTTAAATTCAGTAACATATGATTCTACAGGGTGAGTAGTGAGAAATTGCAGCAAAAATTAAGTACTTTTAAGCAGTTTTAAAGCACTTTTGTGCCAAAAATTAAGCACCTTTGTATAAGTATGCATATGTAAACTGCATATTTTATAAGCACAGTATTTTTTCTGTTTTATAATAATGCACTGTTTTTATTGAAAAAAATTCGTAAAAACTTAATTTTAAAATTTTAATATTTATTTATGTATTTGCACATCTTTTATTGTAAATTTATGTCTTTTTAAATTTGAAATGGGAAACAAATATTAATATAAAATGAAATCAACTTTTATAAGATTAACAATAAAGATCTGTGAACTTTTTCAACATTTCTTAAAATTAAAAAGTTTCATTTAGATAGATATAACATTTCTGAAATTGTCGATAGTAATGTAAAAGCTTAGCATGATCAAAAGTTTTTTAAATTTTTATATAAGCAACAAATATGATTCGACATGGCTGGGATGGAAAGAGTAAATTTCTCCCTGCACCGACTCATTCTATTAAGTAATTTCATTTGCAATCTTAAAATTAAAACCTAAAGCATTACTATGGCTATCATCATACGGCTGATGAAGTTACAATGATATTGATGATAGAACAATGATATGTTCTAAATGAGTTTTTAAAATCATTTTTAATAGAAAATAATAGAAGCGTTCACAAATGATCAGACTAAAAAGAAATTGTCTTAAGAAAGTAAGTCGGCGGCAGCGTTTCTCCCAAAACTTTCTCGCATACTGCCAAAAAATGCGTAGCGTGGCATTGGCTTAGAAAAGTTACAAAATGTTAACCTTAGGAGCGAATAAACATTTTTGCTGATTCTATCGTGTGATGGTTGGCAAACGTTTTAGGCGCATTCTTTCCGAAAGATTAAAACAAAAATTTGACTCAAACCTATATTTATAGTCACAAAATTACATACCAAATTTGATATATTTAAGTCGCTGCATTTTTGAATTATCGCGTTCACATGCTTCTGAAAGTACAAACCGACATACGGTGAACCTCTAGTTGGATTTGGCTCAAAATTTGACAGATGTTTATACTAAAGATAATAAATCTGTTACAAAATTTTACCTATCTAGCTCTCCGTTTTTTATTTATCATGCTAACTTATATTCGAGCAGTTGAACAGACAAATAGACTTCCTTAAAACGGACGTTGCTGAAAATTTGATAGAAATCTATAATTTTGGTGTGAAGATCGCATGCCAAATTTCATCCCGCTTAGCTCAAATTGTTTTTGTGTTATCTTTGTCATAGACAGACATTTTTCAATAATGTTTTTTTTTTTTTTTTTTTTAATTCAAGGAGGTTTGAAACGTGGAGATTCATTAAAATCTCGAGTTCGAATTTTTTGACGATTGTAACATTTTCTTTAAATTTTGTATACGAGAAAGTAAAAATCCAATCGATTTTTTTTAAGTTTTCCTTGAAGCCAGCGCGAGACAATCTATTGCATTTTTTCAAAAATTTAACAAAATTTATCAGATAAAGAATCGTATTCAATGAACTGCTTAAAATTTTTTAAGTTTAAATTACAGCAAAAAAAGCATCTTTTTTCCTTTTACTACAATTACACAGCTGCAAAATAATGTGATTCCACGATTCGAAAAAGCAATATTATTCTGAATTTCATTATAATAAAAATCATTGTTATAAACTGTGTCCAAAACTAATTTCTCAAAAATTATTAAAACTAAAAAAAATTAATAAATAAATTCAACCAAACATTCTTTTATCATTGAAAAGCTATTCTTTTTTAACCTTTAAAACAATGTTAAAATAATTTTTGTGCGATAATATGGTGAAAACACATTAAATCTATTTTTAAAAAAAATTAAACTTCGAATTAAAAGTTTGAGAAATCCATTCTTAGTGGGCCTCTAATATCCAAAAATCATGTTCCTAACACGAATGGCTTTATGTGCTGGGCATTGCTCAGGACAAGTCTTTATATGTTAAGAGAAATTTCATTGGGGAAAAAATTTCTCTCTCTCTCTCTCTCTCTCTCTATATATATATATATAAATTATAAAATGATACAATCTAATTCCTAAAAAATAAAATTGTAAAAAACTTTTTTTATTTCTTTAAAAATGTTTAAATACCATTTCGAGCAGGTTTCCCCCCCCCCCTAAATCAAAAAAAATTTGGGGGGTTTATTCCAAACAAAAAAAAGTGTTAAAATGCATGGGGACATTAAAAAAATAAAGCGAAAGATATCACAATCATTGAAAATTTAAGGCTTCAAGTAAAAATTTCATTATACTAAATTTTTTTAAAGAAGCTTTTCCCATGTTCGATATATTATTTAGGCATATCAAATTCATTCTGGTGTTTTCTCATTTTCCACTGACCGGGATCATTCTTCTTTAACAACACATAAAAGTTTAAATATATACTTACCAGTCATAATTTAAATAAATTCTTCAACATCTAAAGCATTAAAAAATTGAAGTTAGAACGTTTTTCGATTCGCAATAAGTATGACATATGCGCATTTCATACTGTCCCTTCTGGATATTTATTCCAGTATTTTAATAAATAGCAATGCACATTGTTGCAGAAAAAAGGCTGCCCCCTCCAAAAAAAAAAAAAAGACGAATAGAAAGAAGAGGGGAAAATAGAAAAGAAAAGGAAAGAGAAAGAAAAAGAAGGGGGTGGGAGAGAAATAGAATCATTAAGCATTATCTTAATATGTGCTGGAATACTTCGAATTCTTCCCTTTTGTTGGTTTTCTTTTTTGATATACCCGGTAAACAGGCCTTTACGACCATGATTTCGAATTCTCATATTCAACTTGTGGGGAAACAAAACAAAATGAACAGCTTTCTTCGTCTTCACGAGAAAATTAAGCACTTCTTAAGCACCTTTTCAGAAAATTAAGTACTTTTAAGGTGCTTAAAAATGGTTTTCAAATTTAAACACCTTTCATGACGCTATGCACCCTGTTCTATCGATCCATGAATTCCCCAAAATGCCTATTTATACTACATACAATAGAAACTAATACTTTGAAATTTGCTTTTTTTTTCTTTGAAAAATTCTGAAATCGTGTTTAGGTTCTATTCTGTCTTTTAAAAGATCGACATCTGAGGTTGTAATATGTTCAGGCAGAGAAGAGAGCAACGGGCTCCAGAGTTTAAAATAAAAATGTGATACAGTATGCTGGAATTAGTTATGTGTTTGAGATAAGACGCTTCAGTTCTCAGCTATCAACTTCTAGTCTGTCGAGTAGGAGTATATAATATACCAGAGTTCTTATGAATCCAAAAAGGGAGCGAAATATTGAAGTTAATCGAATATGTACTTTGATTCGTGCTAGCTAAGCCTCAAAAACAAACAAAAAAAAAATTATTGAATCTTTATTAAGAGTTACCGTAGAGTGTCTATCTTTGGTTTTCCCTTCAAATAAATTGTCTAGCTTCCAGTTTGAGAAGTACATGCATCCCATTCAATTATTCGTACATTTAACCTTTATACAAAAGCTGTTTATGAGGACAAGTTCAAAAGCGATAAGAAAGATGATTTGAGGCTGATTGCCTCGGAAATAAATATAATTCACTAATAAATTAACTATTAGAAAAAGTGATATTTATAAAAAATAAATTAGATTTTCTAAAAGAAACCGCAAGTACCATACTAATTCAGACCTGAAAGTACAATGATGAAAGACAAATTGATTTTAAGAAAATAAAGTTGGCAAGATAAAAAAAAAAAAAAAAAAAAAAAAAAGGAATTAGCAAAAATCAGATCCGAAACAAGGTTCTAAAAAAGAGAAGCGCAACCGGAATCTTCAGATCAATTAATAAGGCATTGGAGATTTATCAGTGAAAATTCCTATAAATACTGAGATTGGGGTTCCAATTTCCCGGAATTCTCTGACGATTCCAGGTTTGCCGTGCAGCTGGCCATTCTGATGAATCTGAATCCTTGGGTATTAAACTGCTCAACAAAATAGAAATCCTTATTTAAAAAAAATATCCAGTGGAAGCATTATCAAGATTTAAAATTTCTTAGAAAACAGCTAAAATAAAGTACAATACACATATTTAAAAAATTTAAATGTTATACAAAAATTTCCAATTTTGTTGCATGGTAAAAGTTAACTTACTGTAATGATAAATCCCCGTTACTTTAAAGATAATGCTGTTTAATGTTATCATTCTATTTATATTATCAAAATCCTTTGGTACCAAACAGACGTTTTCAATGCACGTAAAATATTCGTTTAGTGTGACTACAACGTCGGTTAATGTTATCAATTTTGAAGCAGATATTGAACCGTTTCTTCACCGTCAAGCCAGCATTAACGATTGACGTTCGTGAAATTCCTTCGTCTCCTAGTAATGAAACATATGGAAATTATATTTCCCAAGCAATAGAGTTCACATTCTTTTGTCTCAACTTGTCCTGTTTAGATTGGTTAGACATCTAAACTGCCTGACCCTAGTTGAAATCTGTTGAACAACCCTAAACCAGCACTGCCTAGGATTTAATTATAATATCAAAATGGATTTTTTAAAAAAGGAAGCGATTCGACTTTAAAGACAAAATTGAACAAGTTTAGAAGTTTACCTAAAATGAATCAGTGCAATGTTATAGCACATTGGAAAAATTCAGACTCTTTATAAAATTTTGAAAATTCATGTGCTTTTTGTGAACAAGATCAAATAAACGGTAATGATTCCGACGGGGATAAATGCGTTTAAGAAAACCCTCCAACAAACACCAGAAAGAGCCAAGCTCTTGAACTAAGTAGAAGTGCACAAACACTGACACTTAAGAAAACTGTTGAAGCTATTGATATTTTGGAACTCAATGTACAGTTCTGTTCAACAAATTTTATAAAATACAAATACGAACAATACGAATAAGTAAACCGATTAGGAATAAATGTAGATAAGAAGCAATTATAGAATATTTTTAATTGCTATTTTTGAAAAAAAAAATGCAGATAGTCTGGAGATAAGTGCTTGTTTCTCTTCTTCTGATATGATTAAATATAATTTATTTTACCAATTCAGTTACTGTTATCAAAAATTGTAAACCCCAAATTATTACATTAAGCAGTATTTACAGTAATTTGATAATGAATTATCTTATTTATCTAATATCTACATTTGGAATAAACTACCTCCACTTCTTCACTCAAGGTTTAAATTTTACCCCTAAAATGGTTAAGACATCAATAAAAAAATAATTTATAATATTATTATTTGCTGAAAATATAAACTATTTCTTGTAGTCAATTCCTGGGTAATCTATCAAAAGAAAGAGTAACAGAAAATTATCCCCTTAATTTTACGGATATAGATTTTTCAGGTTAAAATATAAGTGTGAAAGGAAAGGAGTATTTTTTAATCATAAATTGTATGTTGTTATATTTATTTGTTTTGCTACTCATTTGGAGATAGTTATCAATTTAATTTTACAAGCATTTACAAAAATTATATTTTTTTTGAAAGAGGCAAAATTGCTTGCAATTTTCCCCTGATAATGCTAAAAATTTCACAGGCATTTAAAAGATTACATGATTTAATAAGAACTTTTTAAAATGATTTGCATTGATATTTGAAATGTGAAGGTATAGATTGGAAATTAATTCCACCCAGAGTTCTAAATTTTGGAAGAATTTGACAAGCAGGAGTTGAATTGTTCAAGTATCATCTTAAATGAATTGTGGGAAATGGTAAATAAACATACGAAGGCTTTTGGAGGGCAAAAACTCAAACTGATGGTATTCTTCAATCTTGTTCACTAGTGTCTTCTCATCCTATGCACAATATCTGAATGCTTCAATTCCTGGCCATTTTCTCATTGGTAGGACAATTAACTGCATTTTTGAAAGTTATATGACCAATTTTCATGATTCTAAATTAAAACTACAGCAGGAAACCACAAAATTAAACTATTTTAGGAAAAAAAAAGTGGCCAAATAATTATTTCAGTCCTTTAAAACAAAGAATAAAATCGGTATTTGTAAAGGACAATATTTAGTTAAATAGCTTATGAGGATAATAATGCAGTAATGAGGATAGTATTGCAGTATGCAATTGGCTTTTAAGTCGACTAATAATTGTACCCAGATAATAAAAGAAAAGTAAGAGAGGTAGTGTTAATACAAAAAATGAATATTTAAAAATCGTCTTATATCCATACTGTAATGTTAAATATTAATGCTTCTCTCTTAATCGTATACTATACATTTCATTATTGTTATACTGCATAATTAATGTGATTTGTAATCTTATGTAACATATTGTAGTAATAATATAAAACTGAATGA
The DNA here is from genome assembly GCA_026543865.1 of Argiope aurantia. Lineage (NCBI taxonomy): Eukaryota > Metazoa > Arthropoda > Arachnida > Araneae > Araneidae > Argiope > Argiope aurantia. The sequence continues at coordinate 132,169 of JAPMOR010044950.1, forward strand.
ATATAATTCAACAGGGACCAGAATGTTCTGTTCTTAAAAAGCGTGACATCTAAAGTTGAAAATTGTAATATGTTCATAAGGAAAATAGCCAGGATCAGCATTTCTTTCTAGAATTAAAAATGATGAAGTTTACTGGAATTAATTAGTGTGTTTAAGAAGAGAAGTTTCAATCCTCAACTATTGACAGATGTATCAAGTGGTTTGATTGTTAATACACAGGAAGAGATTGAAAAAAATAAATTTCTTTAAGCATTTCATTAAAAAAAAATCTTAGCAATGGTCTGAGTTTTTTGTTACTTTCTCAATAACCTGTTTAAAATATACATTTCAAAAGTTATTTGGAGGTAGGTGATGGTGGAGAATATTTTTTATAAGATTTCAAGAAAAATAAAGTGCTTTCTATTCTATTCTTATTAATATAAGAATATTATTAACTAGAGTATATCTCCCCTAATTGTAAATACTGTAATCTCATTTTATCACAATGGAATAAATGCATTCTTCAAGCAATAAAAAGGTAATAAGCTAAAAAATTATTACCATTGACAAATACTGCAATTCTGAAGATTAATTTTCTGTAGCTTCTCCCAATTCTTTTGGAATTTTATTTCTTCATGTTTATTGAACTTGAAATTGATTCTAAAATTAAAAAAGAAATTACTCCAACAAATCATATGTAATCTATGGCTACATAACTAAAATGTCAATCATAAAATTTTATTTTAATTAATATTTTTATTTTTTAAAAGATGAATTACAAAGCTAAAATTATAGAAACACTTTCTAATAACAGAAATTATTATTTAAAAGAAAGAATTTAAGTAATTGACTAGTTGCACAAGGATATATTAAATACAGATTTTATTAAAAAAAATTTTCATCTTGATATTTCAAAGGTTATAGTTTTAATAATGGAAATACAACTAGGTACAACATATCATATTTCTGACTATAATTTCTGAGGAAATGAGTCATGTTTACAAATGAATATGAAATAATCAAATATTTCATTCAAATATTACAAAAAAAAAAAAAAACAACCTGGTATTTTTTTATTTCTACTTTCTCTTCTGGTATTTCTGCAAGAAAAATATCTAACTGTATGTTAACTTATGCTGCTCTGTGGCATAACATTACAAGCAACAAATGCAAGACAAGAAATATAAAATGGAAGTTTGTCCTCTAGAAGTTTTAAAGTGAGCTTGAAGTGATTTTATTATTTGCATGAATCAAACTTAGTTCTATTAAAATTAATAGAGAAAAGAAGTTATAATGTAAAACATCTCTTTGCAGGTAATTATTTTGATATAATAATTGAATGGTTCCTAAACAACTTCAATTCTTACTGAATCCAAATTTTACTAAACACACCATGGCATATGCAATCGCGGATTTTGATTAAATATGACATGTTTTTTTAAAAGATTTTAAGCAAGTATGCAAAATAGTTCTACTCAGTCTGCAGTTGTTTAGGTTCGACAGTCTGTTATAGTTCTTAAAGAATTCACTGTTTTTATCAATTAGGTCTAGAAATCGAAATTTGTCCTTTCATAGAAAAAGAAAAGATCTTCCTTATTTACCAATCAATACAGATGAAAATTTTGTTGAGTATATATTAATATATAAAGAATACAGAAAATAAAATAAAATAAAGCAGCAAGTATCTAGATATAAACCGGAAAAAACATCTTCAAACGTTATTTTGAAAATAAAATACAGTTCCATTTTAAACGGATAATCATAAAATAGAAAAGGGTGATAATAATAAGCTATTTTATATTTCTGAAAAAAGGTAAGCATCATATGAGAAAATAAAACATTTGTTTTTAAAGTCCACTTTTAATTTATTCCAAATTAGAAATCACTTGACAATTTCACAAACAAAATCAATGGAAGTGGTCTCTTAGAAACTTGTATATTTTCTACTACATTTACATGTGTATTAATCCTGTGCCATTGGCGAACGATAATTATGAAAGAGCCTATTAGAGTGTGAAAATTTTTGGCGATTAATTGCTGGTATACGATGAATACATAAACACAAGAAAACCGAATGTGTATTTTGGATGCCCTTGCTCCGATTCATTAAAACCAAAACTGGACACAAAATTACAATGGTAGTTACAAGATCACACATCAAATTTCATATATTTAAGACACTGCATACTTGAGTTAAAACGTTTACATGCTTGTGAAGATACAGATCGACAGGTCACTTAGACAGATTTGTTTCCAAATTTGATACATATCTATACTTTCGAAGTTAAATCTCTGTATCAAATTTTTATTTATCCAGCGTTCACCTTGTTAACTTACATTCGGACAGTCCTGACCAAGAAACTTTCTAGGAATGGAATTAGTTCAAAATTTGACAGAATTCTATAAATTTGAGGTAGAGATCTCTTATCCAAGTTCCTCAGTCCAATTCAGAGCACTTTTGAATTATTGTGTTCACAGACGGAGAGACAAAATACCAAAAATGTGTTTTCTGGACTCAAGGAGATATGAAAAGAAAAGATACGTCAAAATTTCACATTCAAATTCTTTTACAATTACAACACTTTCTAATCGTATACAAGATTTAAAAAAAGGCTTGAAAATAAATAAATCCTATAATTTGGTAGTACATGATAAAATATTTGAGTAGTTCAATGAGATTACTTGATTGATCAATGTGTATTTTTCAAAAAGTATCAATTTTTACAAAAGGTATGCTGTGAACCTTTAGAAAAAAACAAAAATTCAATTAAGAGAAAACTACGCATTTGTAATTGTAGAATAGAGTAAGTTAATTTTATCAAAGGGTTTCAAAGAGAAACCAGGATACAAACTCTGTACATCTTGCAAGAAAAATCTATTTAAAAGTCCATGGTGATACTTATGAAGTGGGATTGGATTTACTCCTAAGTTGCTATAAAAGAATGTTATTGGTGAACAAACTTTTCATTCCATGAAATTGGATGCTCAAATTAAACTGCATGCATGTGATGAATACAGCAGTTCATTTTACAGCGAAGAAAAACTGTAGAGATTATATGAAAATGTAGAATTTTTTTTTCTTGAAGTTAATTTCTCAGAGGATCGAAGAAAAAAGTATGGTAAAAAATCTGAAGAGCAGAGCAAACTCATAGAAACAATGAAAAAAGGAATTAAGTGGTACATCAAGAAACAGATTCAAACGCTGATTCTATCTTTCAATAATGTGGTCTAGAAGGAAAAGAGATTTCTGATATCTGATTATTCTGTTTACAGAACATGAAAACTGTCCAAAGACGAGGGTCTTTAAGATGAACCAACTAGCAAACATGGGAAATAGTTGAGTCTTGAAACCACTGAATTGATTAAAGAAAAAATACCAGTTTGATGAACAATCTAAAATTTTGCAAGGGGTGTGAAGGATGCGATGAGTATGAGAGGGAGTATATGAGTAGAAATGTCTGATTTTGCATAATCTTAAATTGGAATATACTGATTTAGAAAACGGACTTTCAAAAATATTAAGATTTAAGTGGTGCATCTTTATGGTGCTAGTGACACACAGCGCGTGTATGCATGATGCATCAAAAAGGTATTTTACTGATTCACTCAACAGGTATTGAAGAGAATTATAAAGAAATGTTATTTATTTTTTTATAGGAGTAGGAAAAGAATTAATGCTGAAGCTATGTGACAAGTGCCCATTAAAAAACACTCTTTCCCAGTTTTTACAGTTAAAATTTGAGAATTGTGACGGAGGTCCTGTTGATTACAATCAGTGGTTTCAACTGATCCAATTGAAATAATATGACATTTAAACACAGTTAGCGAGTTCACTGATAAATCACATTCATACACTGTCAAATCACAAACTTCATTTTTAAAAAGATATATTTTTCTCAAATATAGCTATTATTTTGATGGATTTTAAAGAAAACTGTGTTTTTACAATACCAGGAGCTGCAGGTTATCATCAGACCTCAGATTCACAAACTGATAATCTTGTTATGATCCATTAAAAGATGCAGGCAATAGAAAAGTGATTTTAAACCATTGTAGTAGAACCGATCACCTGAAACTTGATGCAAGTACAGTATATGAAATAAAAAAATAAATACATAAAACATTCTATAAACTGAATTATCCACATTTAACAACCATTCACTACTTCCATGATAGATAGAAGAACTTTCAATTCAAAAGACTTTCTTTTTTGGAATCAATCATGGAAAAACAAACGGTTTCTGTCGAATGTTTCAAGCTTGTAAGGAAATATTTGGAGAGACAAATTGCAAAAACGAACGAATGTTTCAAATTTTGCAAAACCAGCATTGTGATTTTCAATATATTTCTGATGAAGTGGTTGAATTGAAAAGTCGCATCAAAGATATTCAATCCGTTCCTGGAATACTATAACTCTACAATTTACAACCAATAGATGATTTGGGAGTGATTGAGGCTAGAAAAATTAGCTCGCCTTTTCACCTTAATTCAACAAGGAATAAACTTTGTGAAAATGGAAGATTTATATACTGGTTATTTTATTAATTGCATTTATGACAACTAAAGGTATTTTGGCATGATAAATGAGTTGAATGCAGAAAATGTCACTGTAATATTTTCATATTCCCATGGATGATCAATATAACTTTTTTTTAGCCTACCAGTGGGAAGATAGACAGGCAATACCCATTTCTCATGCCACTGCAATCGTGGAACCCTCAAAAATAAATGACTGACGAATTTAACAACTTTCTTAAGAATGCATGATGCATGTTCAACCAAAATTTGAAAAATACTAGGAAATTAAAGAACAATGGATCTAGAATTCGAAATATTTTTCAAAAGAAAGTTTTGCAACAATGCATTTCCATTCCAACAAAAATTGTACATATGTGCCTAAGTTTGTCCTTGCAATTTTTACTTTATTAGTTATTTGTTTTATAATTCTGATTCTTAAAGGCCAATTTTGCAATCTTGACTAAATTACACAATACTTTTCATAATTTTTAAAGGAAAATGACTGAATTTAAACTAAAGGAAATTTGAATATAACATACTACAAACTAAAACTAGAATTTTAAAATCAATCTTTTTGTATGTATTAAAAATAATGAAGTGCTAAAAAACATTCATCTTATATTTTCATGAGGTAGAGCATATCTTTTAGAAAAAGAATAACATTTTTTTTGGCTTTATCTTTTTCCCATTGGAAGACACTCCACTTAGCATAAAATTACATACTTGTTGTGTGTGTTTGTTTTGATTTATGGCACTTTACAAGCCTGCTGAAAGTTATTTGTCAGCAATTTAAGCTCAGTGAGTGTCTCGTTTTTTCAGTAGCGCCAAGAGTACGACTTAGCTACTTCATGTGTCACATTCGCCTGCACAACCCCTTTTTACAGGGGGACATATTCACACACCTCACAGATCGAACAACAACCATGCCTGAACAAGGATACCCAGATCGCGGGGAAGAGGCACTACCCCATGTCAGGACGTCGGCAAATTCCATGCTTTATTTTAAAATTATTAAAAAAAAATCTTTAAGGCTTTTTTTATTGAACATGTATACGTTCTAGCTGGCTTCTTTTTTTCCATGTTTCTTACATATAACAGTATATCAAAATTGATTGTTAAATAAGGAAGATAATTTATTTTCTTTATAAGAACTTATTTTGATTCCTAAACCTAATGGATAAAAAAACCCTGCGAGATTCTGAAAAACTTTAAGCACGTTGCAAGGCCTACACAATTTCAGATAGAATAAAAAACATTCAGAATCTTAATAAATCAGGATGAATAGACAATTTTTATCTTAAAAATTAAATGCTTTATAAGCACTTTTAAAGAAAAATAAGAATCAACATTTTCTTTACAGAGCGTTATAAACAAATCTCTGTAAAGAAGTAATCATGTGTAGAAATGCAATAATGAACTGAAGCTACTTAAAAAGGAACTTGAGGTATTTCCAAGAATATATAAAAAATTATAACAGAGGAGAAATTATCCCCCCCCCTTATAAAAGAAAAAGAAGATGAAAGACATGATAGCAAATTTACTTATGATTAAATTCACCATGTTCAGCAAGAAAGTAAACCAGTTAATATTTAATTAATAATTAGAGTAAATTTTATATAATAATTATTTATATTAATATAAAATATAGAATATCACTAATAATTGATGAATATTTGGTCCAAACACTGAAGCAAAGTTATTTAAAATATTTTTTCTGGAAGTTTCCAATGAAAAATCTTACTAGAGAATTTTCATAACATATCTAAAATTAGTTTATTACACAACAGTTAGCCATACTAAAGAACATTACATAACAATTTCATTAACATATAAATTCCTTGAAAGAAAAAAGGTTAAAAATGCAAGCAAACAAATCTAAGATATTAAAACCTGCACATTTTATAAACAATGCATATGGATGATGCAAAAAAGCAATTTTTCTACAATTTTTCTGTGAGGATAAATATCTAAGTGATTATGCAGCCCTCTTCCCAACCACTCACTCTTTTCCTTCCTGCGAGCCCTAGCATATATAGCTGTGTACTCATGATACTGAAATGAAAATGCTGTGTGGTCTTCTTTCATTTGTTTTCCCCATATTATATGGTCTAAAAGAACCATGACCAGGATCTTATTGAAAGATAACAAGACTGTGTAAACAAGGCTTTTTTTGTTTCCTTCTGGAAATTTTACAGCCTAACTCCTTCAATGGTTCTGTTTTCTCACCTACATCTTTTTGCCATACATTACACTTCATTAGTAAAGAAAAGTCTGTGGCCTTTTTACCTGATTTAGTAAGTGCATTAGTTTTACTTCAATTTCAGCAATTTTCTTTTTTAAAACAGTTTCTGCAAAAAGAGTTCAAAAAATCAGGTTCTAATTTTCATTTCTTTTTATGTCAATGGCAGCAATTTCTTTAACGCTCTCTTCCTCTAAAAATCGAAGATATCTTGAATGGGTTTTTACGTACATGATATTCTTTTTAGTAATACTTATTGACTTTCATTTATATTTTTGCAAGCTTTCAACAATTCAGTGCCTTCATCTATAAAAATCTGCAGTGAATTAAATACATGTTTTCCTGTCATACAGTAAAAATGCTTCTAAAACATTTTCTCAAAAATTATTTGCAATAAAAATACTTAAATAATTCAAGAATAATAATATTAAAATATCATGAACAAATGCCCTATAAAGAAGTAACCATATTCAGAAATGAAAAGCTGAAGTAAATTAAAAACAAAGTTGCATCATTTCCAGGAATACATAAGGTAATAGAAAATATTTTTTTTTTTCCTATCTAGATATCAAAATTCTATCTAGATAAGCAAAAGGAGGTGAAATATTAGATTTTTTTTAATGCACAAGATCCTTGAATTGCATAAGCTGTGCAAAAAATTAAGGATGAACATTAGAGCCAGATGTACTATTAAAACCAAGTAAAAGCAGTAAGAAAAATAAATCAACAAAAATCTTTTAAAGAAACAAATTTAAAAAAACAAAAAGAAAGCTTAACAATATATATATATCATGAAAAACACCAGAGTTTTTCAACTAGATGAAGAGGTTAAAATATGGGGTTCCCCCCCCCCATAAGATAAAAGCTAAGTAAAAACTATTTGAAAGAAATTACTTCAACTGATGCCTCTCGAAGACTACACAATCTATTAAGAGGTATTCCAGGTAGGAGGAAACTATGCAAAATGCATATATTTATGTGTACAATAGGGATATCCAATTAAGAATGGAGTTAAATAGACATCACAGCATCTATCATGTTTAGGACCTCAATGTGAAAGATTTGGTTTGATGCCATGGAGCTTATTTGTTTCCATGTTCCTGTTTTTCTTCCCATTTAGAAAAGTACCACTGATTAATGGCAGAACACATAACAGCATAAATAATGGATCAGGGCAAGAATTCAACAGTTAATTTTACAGCCTTGTTTGCCATTTCATGACCCGTAATGCTGATATGAGAGGGTATCCAAGAAAATTGGATATAGAAACTCTGTGAAAGTCCACAACTTCTAATGGACTTTTTTAAATGAATGGATTATCAGAGGACTTGAGATTCCAAAAGAATCATAGAATCAATGCATAAAATAGAATTATGAATGTGATATAAATCAATATATCGAGTGCAAAATAAACAGCCATAATTTTGGAAGAGAATACAGAAGAAAGAGGAGTTCGTTAATTTACAATATGATCTCTGATAACAAACATGATTCAAGGATTTGGATTCATCTGTGAAGATTGAATCATATGCCTGATTAAATAATCAATACCGATTAAAAAGTGAAATAGAAACTGAGTTATCAAAATCTGACTTTTTTAAACTCCCTGAAAAATTAAACTTCCATCTATGGAGAATAATAAGGAATATAATTAATATGAATCTTTGGGTTACAGAAATACTTGGAGAACAAACTGAGCATGAACATTTAAAAATGGGGATTATATGATAAGAGAGCATTCAATAGGGATTTGTTACTGCCATTTAACAGTCTCCCATGTAAGGGATGATCTTTATTTGCTAAAAAATGGAAGAAATAAGAGAAAATAATAAATAATATCTCTTACGCATAACAATGATAGTTATAAAGCTTCTGCAAACTAGATAAAGGAGATCTTTGTAATATTAGACATTATCTTAGAGCTTGATTGTGAATATAATTACGGTGTTTTAAATAGTAATGTCAAGTAGAGGCTTATATGACGTGTAATGTATCACAGATAGGATGATATATTACAGAACTTTGATAAACACATGCACAAGTAGTCTACACTCCAAGAAGTATTTTGGAAATAAGAAATTAACCTTACTGTTTTGTTTGCATTTATTGTGGGCACGTAAAGTTTGGATCAATGTGACCTAAGTATTAAATGCTAGCTTCAGGATCCTATGTTCCCCATATTTTCAAAAAACATTATGAATAATGTTTTTAAAAAGTTTACTGAATTTTTTGTTTAACAAATAAAAATTGTTTTAAAAAAGTAAAGTTGATTTAGTTGAAGAATAATGTAACGAATATCTAAATATTAGCTTATGTATCGAAAATGAGAAAAGCCTTTTTCTTAATTCTTTATTTAAATAAGTGAATATATTTTATATATGATTGAGTCACAAAATGTCTAACAAATATTCTGATACTGCTACTTTTCATAAACAGTTGAAAAACATTTGGGGTCAGATAGACCCAAAGAAGACCACAGGATTAAATATTGAATGATCAAAAACACCCTTCCTTAGGCTGATGATCATCATTTCCAAAAATTTCAATCTTGACAGTTTGGGCCATTAACCAATGTGAATAAAAATTGTTTTTTTATGCAGATAGTAAAATTGCTCAACAATATTATAGATAGATGTCAAAAAGCTATATTTTCTATTAATTCCACACAGCGAGCATAGTATGAAGTTTGTAAATCGTTGACATATAGATTTTTATAGACAGTCAGTGATAGAACTGATAAAATAGGATTAATGGTAAAAACAAAGAGAGTTACATTTAAAGCACAACCCTTGAGGGCCACCCTTTTCCTGGCAAAAGATAATGAAATAAGTGCTTCTATGGTGGACTCTAAAATGTCTTAGTTTTTAAAAAGTTTCATATGAATATGAACAAATTTCCTTTAAAATTTAGAGGGGATGAAAGAAGAGCCAAGCTAATGAAAGTGATATATTTTCCTCACACTATCAGTATTCCTTTATACTGTTCGGAAGCATTTTATTTGACCTTCGATTTCATTGACATTCAGCCAGTGATGAAAGATCAGATACTGCTAAGAAAATTCCTCCATATAAAGCAGCAGATTTTTTCAGCATGAATTTTTTTTAATCTTTAAAAAGAAGAGTAACACCAAGATTAAAAAAAAAAAAAAAAAAGACTTTTAAGGACCATAAAAAATAAGTGGTTTTTAAAGACTTTTAATGACATTACACAGCTTACAAATCATAGACAACTTCTGCTTTAAGCAGGCTATATCAATGAAAATTTTACTTTTGATAACATAATACTACTACTTGATGACTGTATTTAATTCATTTCAACAGTGAATTTACAGTATATTTTAATATACAATTTTAATAGCTGAAAAGCAATTGTTTAATTTATAATAAGTATGATGATATTACAAAGGTATGCAGAATTAAAAACAAAAATTCAACTGAGGGCTATTACTTTGACCCATTTTTAAAATCAATTAGTTAAGACATCTTTTGGAGGGAGGAGAGGGGAGAAGGAAACATTCAAAACCTACATTAGAATTTTGAATTTACATGTATAAATAGAAAAATTACTTGCTTATTAAGAATTTCGAATTTTAGTTGAAGAGTATATAATTCTCAGAATTTTACGTGCAGATTATATCGATTACAAAGGTTTGAAAAAACAGATTTCAGCTAGCTTTTTTCCGACTTTTTTAAAGTTAAAATGAACATAAATAATCTCATAACTAAATAAAAATTAATTAGATATTGGTTAGTCTCATTTTCATATAACAGATTCTAGAAGATAAAAATCAAATAATCTCATGGTTGATAGTAATTTACATATTTTAAAGCAAAATACAACATTTGAGTTACCATATGTAACCAGAAAATAATTTTCCTAGTACTTCACAGTTATATAAAAATAACTATATTTAAAATATTCTTAGAAATGGATATCAACTCATTTTTTAAATGTAGTGGTTGTCTCCATCTTGATAGGCCTACCTGTAAATCTAACAAAAGTATCAGATTTGATGTCCTTACTGTTCTAACAAGAACAAAAACTTATAAATCACACTTAGATGATCCATTGATAGTCACTGAAATATCCAATAATCTCATATACCTCATTAAGATGGACAAAACCCATTTGCAGCAAAATGCCAAAGTTATATTTTTTATTTCCCAGTTTCATTTCAAAAGAAGAGGGGGGGGGGAAACACACACAACCAATTTATAATAAAGGAAAATATTCTTTGTATTCTCCCTCAAATCAAAATATATTTGCATCATTTAAATACTTCCTTTACATTATAAACATATTATTGCTTAATAAACTGACAAAACAATATAATGGAACTGCTATGAAGACATGCAACAGATTCTCCTCTTACGTTTGGTTGATTAAATTTAAAACTCCTTTATTTCATGTTTGATGATGTGGTAGTCAATTAATTCACCAATTTCAAAATATTCTGGCAGCAAATCCAAAAACAGCTGAAAATTTTATTATTTCATATTCATAACAATTTGTTTGAACCCATACTAAAAATAATAAAAAAATGTCATGGTATATGATGAAACTAACAATAAATCTATACTTATAATAAAGCTCAATGTGTGTGTGTGTTGGCGCTCTACAGGCCAGACCATTAAACCTACAGCTACCAAATTTGGCACGTGTATACCTTGGAGGCCGGGAACGTGTTCCTGGGGGTTATTTTTTTGAATTTTTAATTACAAACAAATTTTCAACACATTTTTTCGTACAAAATAAAATTAAAATTTAAGCTGCATGAGCACGTTTCGCATTCATGGGAAAAAAATTAGCTTTTTTCAAAGTGTTGCCATCACATTGATTAAAGGTCCAACTAAAAATAATTTAAATCTTTTTGGAAATGAAATCTGCAAAAATATAATTTTCGGCACGTGTCTGTAGGAAATAAAACAAATATGAAATATTATTTTTTCTAAAAAATAAATTCATGAAAAATTATTTTATGATCTTTTACACTCTCTATATTATTAATCCAATAAATCAGTTTTTTTAAAGGCAAGTTTTGTTTAATATGAACAGGATATCCATTCAAATCAAGGCCACACAGCTAATTTGTAAACCTTAAGTAAGATCTGCTAAAATGGTCTAAATGGAAAATGATTATATTTTATGTAACTTGATTCAATAAATGCTCTAATAAATAACGAATTTTTGATTTCACATAAAACTTCTGCTGTGGAAATCACGAATAATAAAATGTTCTTGAAACACTATTTTAAATAAAAAGAGTTAATTTCCAATCAACTAAATCAGGCACTTAAACTGACTGATTTATGAAAATTTGAATATCACTATTCAATAAAAAAAGGATAATTTTAGATTTTCTATCGATCGTTTCAAAGAAAATACGCCAATCAGCGTGCAGGTATCTCAAGATTAATTGGCCTAAGATTATAAAATTGTTGAGTTTCTCTAAATTTTTAACATTCAAAACTTCATAAATAAGTCTTAGCCGGAACAAAATACTATGATTGATTTCATTTCAATCCTTTTGAAAGCAAAACTAAAAACTGAATTTTATGCTGAATCTGAGAAATTTTTGTTGAATTATTGTATGAGATATTACATAAATTATGAAAAATATTTTGTATTTCACATAAGACTTAAATAACGAGCAATTCTTTTTGAAATACTCATATTCAATAATAATAATAATAAATAAATAACAAAAATGATAAATAAAATAAAACGCTTGGTTTTATTAAAAAATATCTTTGTATTAATTGCAATTTCATTATTTCCACTTTAAATTAAAGTTGAAGTTTTATCGGAAATAACAACAAATTAACAAAATATATATAGTAAATTGAACGAAACGATCTAAACAACAGTATAAGTTTGGTATGACTATCAAAATTTGAAGATTAAAAATGTTTTGTTTGAGAATCTATTAAGAGACCAGTTACTTAAAATATTTAATTGAAAATTGTAGCGAGCGGTTATGCTGGCAGACGGGCTGGTCGCCAAAGGCGGCTAGTTTAAAATAAAATTAATGATAATGTGAAGGGGGAGGGGGAAACAAACCTGATGGAGCGAGTGCATTAATTTTTACAGGCTTGCTACGTTACCATTTGAAAGAAACTATCTTTTCCAGATTCATTGGTATGGCAAATTCATTAATCACTTTTATTTTTGGGAGATCAGATTCAACACCTCTTTGTGACATGACCCATATAATTCACTTTGGTTAATGTAACTTGAGTATTTCCAATCTTGAGCTTCAGATTTGCTTCTCTAGCGATTACGAGAGTTCTGTGCAATATTTAAAGTATATGGCAATACTTTTCCCACTGATGATGAATTTAATGCTGTGGCAACAATGTATGGTTCACTGTAGGTTATTTGTCGAAGATTTCATCCATGGAATACTGAATTTCTTCTGCAGCATTATTAAAGTCAAATGGCAGAACAAAAACCTTTCTCATTATATGCTGGAAATAATTCAATACAAAAAGTCTATACAATGGAAATTGCCAAATTCTTTGCATCTAGACAATTTGTCTCAACAAATAAGATGAAATAATGCTGTTTTTACATTTTTTGGATCTTAATTATATCTTAAAGCTTCAAAATCTTGTCTCCAATGCTTCCATACTTCTCATGGATTTTTTTCAAGATTCATATTATTGTATCATCAGTAAATTGCTGACCATTTTCATAAGCAACTTTTTCTTAATTTGAATTTCCAAAATGAAATTGGACAAACAGCAAATTTAAAATTTGAAGAATTGGATAAGTATTCTGACACCATTTTATAGTCTGGTTAGATATGTACACTAAAATATCATAAACAGAATCAGTAAGAGACCTGGTTTTAGTTTGAGTTTACCTGGTAATCTGTCTCTGAATCAGCAATCACTGCATTTACTAAATAATTTTAAATACTACCTAATGATGGGCTACATAACTAAAAATACATCACATGGATTTGCATCTAAACATCCTTTTATATCAATAATTTTTTTCGAAACCATAGTTTTTGAATAATTAATCTGTCAAGAGATTTTTTAATCAATTTATAGTATGCCAATCTTTTAATTTCTTTCCATTTTCAGAAAATGAAAAACAAATCTTCAATATATGCAAATAAAAATATGATTTGTATTCCTCTAATTTGATGGTTACAAAATAAGGCATTTAAGTATTGCTACAATAACCTTAGAAACTGCTAAGTCTTAAAATATGGCAAAACAAAATATCTTAACATATTGTCTGATTGTGCATTTTGATACACATTAATAAAACCTCTTTTAAGACAATAATATTATAAAAGGTTGGTAAAATAATAATTATAATCCAAGAAAGAAATAATTATATTTTATACGTTAATATGATTTATACAGAATAGCATGCAAGTATAATTTAGCAGTAATCTCGCTTTTTATTCAAAACCTGTCAAAATTATCTTGAATGTTCATTTATATATATATATAAATTGTATGAACATGGCAATTGTATATCGAATAATTTTTTCTATGAGATTGGTTCTCTATATTATAAACATTACAATTTTTTTTTTAAATCCAGCAAATTCAGACAAACATTTGAAAATTTTTCACACTATCTAAATTAGAGACAAAAAATGCTTAATATATTAAAAATTATGCATAATTTAAAACAAAACTCTTACCTTTTTTTAATACATAAACTTGAAGAAGTTTCAATCCATCAGTCCATAAAAGTACTGAAAATACAAATTTAAACATTATAAAAGAGAGAAATAAAAACTATAAATTATCACAAATGTCTACCTGCTAGAATCTAACAGCAACAAATTAATTAGAATTCATATTTTAAAAATTATAATTATACATGCATATCTTATACTTGTTACCTCACTGTAATAAATAAAATTTTATATAAATCATATCTGTTGAAATTCATATATATACTTAAAAAAGAATATAATTGAACAATTGATATCTTGTTTTAAAGATAGTCTGAAGAGCCATCTTTGCAAGTATGTCTTACTAAATTTAATCTGCCTTATCTAATCACTGATAACACATTTATAGGCAGTGTTTAATTAAATCTGGTAGATAAGGTGGGAAATTACTCCTATCCCAAAAAACCTTTGACAGCATTTTGCAGTATGGAAGAAATGCTGCAATAAATATTATAACATGGGCTATATATGTTTATTTGACAAAAAGAAGGGGAAAAAAACCTTCCTTTGATTGAAACTTTAGTTAAAAGAAATAAATTGGATTAGTTTTATAATTCCTTGAATAATTGAATATCATTATTGTCTTATAAACTTCTAATTCCAAATAGAAATAAAAACAAGTTTTTGACTAATTTTTATTTAGGATTTTAACCAACATTAATAAGGATTTACTCAAAACTATATTATGTTTAAATACTTTAATGATAATTTAAGAAATTTCAATAATCTCTTCCAAAATATTTTCTAAGTGCATTCTTTAAGTAATGGTTACACTAATACTTCCATATATTTCCTACAAAATTACTTTTGAAAACAAGCTCTAATTTTGCTTTTAAAATAAGGCTACATGGAATATGTCAGTTGGTCCCAAACAGCTTATTTGAGGTTTTTATTGAATCCAAGACTCAAACAGAAAATTTCTGTAACCAGAACTATATTTGAGCATGGCCCTTTCTAAAACGTTAGTTTGTACATGCCACCGCGTTTCATTTTTTTTAAAACTACCTTTTTTGCAGCTTGACAGAAGTAATTTTAACCAACTACTGAACACTATTAGTAAGTGCTAAAATGTATAAAATTTAACGTGAATTATAGGGAAATTTTTATGAAAAACAAGGGGAAAAAATGGGAGAATTCATACTTTAATGTTACAGTATTATTGATAAAAGAAACTGAGCAATTTGAAATCTACGTTCAAACGTCTCGTCTTCTATCATAATAAATAAATAAATGCAAATACAATGTTAATGAAATAAAAAAAACTCATTAATATGTTGATTAATTTAATGTATTAAAATGTGAAGCTAAATTAATCATTTTAATAAAAAGGCCTCGAAATGTTAGAGCCAACTTCACCAGTACTTATTTTTTCAGCTAAGCAACAGCCTAAACGCTAGTTTACCTATATTGAACCATTTCATTTGGGGATTAATAAAAAAAACTTTGAGAGTAAATTCCAACACGAAATTTGCGCCACCAGAAATAGAACAAACAGTTCAAATATCTACACTTCACTTCATTTTTTTGAGTTTGAAGAAAAATAATTAATATTGTCAAACGAACAAAATTTTGTGATTTTCAGATGTACAAATTAAAAATAATGAACAACTAAAAGGTAGGCAGAGCAGAATTCTTTTACATGTTAGATAAGCAATATTAGACACAGAAGAAATATTGATTATATTGCATTTAAGTAACCGTAATCGTTTAGATGCTGTGGAATTGGCATAGTTAGAAACGAAATATTTTCAGAAGCGAAAAAATGGATCACAGATTTCTGACTGAGTTCAGAATGATATTTAAAATATATTGGGGGTGGGGAATTTTAAGAGGGGTGAAATCAATTTTAGCCTAATATAAGGTATAGAAATCTTTAAATTTCGATGAACTATTTTACAATAAAATGTGCTT
Organism: Argiope aurantia; assembly: GCA_026543865.1. Taxonomy (NCBI): domain Eukaryota; kingdom Metazoa; phylum Arthropoda; class Arachnida; order Araneae; family Araneidae; genus Argiope; species Argiope aurantia. Next base: position 148,518 of record JAPMOR010044950.1, read on the forward strand.
AAAAAGCCCGTATAATATGAACATAAATAGGCTGTCCGTATTTTGTGTTGTAGTAGGACAGATGTTTTAAAAATATGATAGCCTTATTTTAATTCAGATATATAATTTTTAAAAAATAGATATTTATGTAGAATCATAACACAATTTTTTATTAAATACTTTAAATTTAGTTAAGATGTAGGGGTTTTATTAAAATTGATGAATACGATCTTTATTTCTTTCAAAAGTTTCTTTTTTTTTTTCAAATTTTTTGCTGGAATATATCTAAAGATGTCTCGTGTTTTAAATTTTATTTTTCTCGTAATTCAAAACGTTTACTTTTTTTATTTCACGAGAAAAACCATCTGTTTTCGAATAAACGTCTTTTAAGAAGGAATTTTGTCCATCATAGCAAAAGTTAAATCTCTATTTTCTAAGTAAAATTAAGTATTACATTGAAATGCATTCATTCCTGATGTAGTGGTGTAAGTTTCTCCATGAATCATTGGAATAAAATCATTTTGACACCTCTAAAAATTTTTGTGTTCTAGTCATATCCTTAATTTGCTCCTTATTTAAGTAAATTCAGGTACATGACATGTAAAAGATCAGATGTAAAAATGTACAAACTTTTTCAAAGGAGAGCAAAACATCAAAGGATTCCAAAAAAGTTTAAAATCTAAACGATTAGAAAATAGACAACACACACATATAAAGAAAGAAAATATTAATGCTACCTTCCTTGCTTTTTTGACAATCGCTAGATTTTGATGCTTTTTTATTACATCATACTAAAGAATCATAAATAGAAAAGGGCTACGCTTGCTAGGTCTGCATATATTTTTTTAACTGAGTCTTCAAATAAATATCAGAATTTAAAAACAGTATACTTAAAATAATCTGATTCCTTTGGAATTAAAAATAATAAATTCCTATTCAATTTTTTTCTATGGATTGGTAATACGTTAGTTCCGTCTTCAATAAAAATCTCAGAAATATTTCGTCAAGGATTATTCGTATGTTCGGAAATGTTTTGTTTCGCGTATTAATATTCGTGCAATTATTATCTTACTTAATTTTGATTAAAATTAGAAATTGTAAATCTAAAAAAATTGTTTTAATTTAACTAACAATTATGATTATTGTTCGGAGAAATCAAATAAAAATCGCATGCATTAAAGTTATATATATATATAACCACTTTTAGGAGGGATTACTAGAACTTTGCATTTTTGTGAAGATAAATTTGAATACTGGTGTATGATCTTAAATAGAATAGTACATTAAATATATATCCCATATAATTTTTTCTAAGTGATAAATGATGCTATTCAAGATATTTTAATTCATATTTATTTTGGCAAAATATTAAAACAACAAGCCTTATTCTTTAAGCTAATACGAAATAAAATAGTTAAAACAAAGCAACATTCTAAGTTAAAAATGATATGACTAACATTAATTTTTTTTTTGGTCCAGCAAAAAAAAAAAAAAAAAAAATGCAAACAATGTATAAGCATAAATTAACTTTTTCAAAATCCTTATCATTCTGTCTTAAAAAATTGATACCAATACAAAATCTGCTCTTTGACTATATTATTTTAGCTACAGTTAGTTGTTGTATACATATTATGAGAAATTACTCTTTTTACGAAAGGAAACACTTTACTTTTTTAAATCAACTTTTTAGATCTTTTTTGAACACTATGAAAAAAAACTCGAATTCAATAAAGGAATTTCAAATGATAAAAAGGTACATTCTCAATTTTATAAAATCATACCAAAATTTAAATGAAGATATTAATTGAATTTATAGAAAATAACTCAATGCAAGAACACAGAATGCAATCACAAATTTGTCAGTGCTAAATAAAAATGTTTATATTTTGAATTTGAAATATACTTCTCCTAACCTTCAAAATGTAACTCCCTTTCACTTATTTAAATAAACGAGCCTTAAATTCCCAAAAGAAGATTCGTTGTGGTTCAATGCAATCTAAGATTCTCTCATTGTTTAATATAGAAATATAGAAGTTACAATTTTGGTTACTAAGGAAAGCGCAGAAAAATATTAATTAAATAATAATATGTGTTTTGAAACATGCCTTTATTAGTGTTCTAAAAAAACAGATATTAAATTTTTAATCAAAAACAGTGTGAGATGCTGATAGAAAAAAAAAGAAATATGAATTTTAATTATATTTAATATATTTTTTAGAATTTTTGATAAATGTTTCGTATAATACTCATTGGAGCTTGATGTCTTTATAGTAATATTTTTAAAACCTTCTCTTTCCTGATTTTGCCCTCACTTTTGTATTTTATTAAAAAATATTTTCTGCTTTTTAATACATTATTTAATGAGCGCTTTAAGAACCTCGTTATTTTTATTATTCTTCACTTTTTAATCTTTAATACATTTAATGATCAATTACTTTTATTATTATTATCATTGAATTTTATAATAAAAATCTCTCTAAAGTCATTAGCAGATTGTAATACTCATTTTGATTCAAAATTTGCTTCTATCTAATCACGTTCTATAGGCTTTAAAATTTTGCGGTTACACACAATTATGCAACATTTCAGAATCATAATACATCAGAAATAGTACCTCGCACCCTAGTTTCATCGTACCTCAAAAAGTAAATGGAAAGCCAATTACTGAATTCCAACTTTACAAATGTGAAAAAAGTCAAGTTAAAAGCGTATTAAAATATAGTTATCAAGCTAAGAATGGAATACCAAAAACTGACTCTTATTATTAAAAAAATTTTATATTAAAAGATCAGAACTATCTGTAAAATATACCCAGTTTTATGTAATTCTGGAAGTGATGAAGATTCTCGATCTATATGTCAGACTACATTCTAGTGCAGGTGAGAAGTTAATCTTATTATACAAATGTCATTGTGGCCATTTATGTATATATGTATGCTAATGAAATTCTTTTAAGCAATTGGGCCGATTTCAACCAAATTTTATGCACTTATTATTAAAAAAAAACAAAGAATATTTTCATCTTTTCAAAATACAAAATTAATTAATTATACAATGAATTAGAAATGACACAAAATTTTCTCTTTTCTCCACTTTAACTTAGAAAGAAATTATTTGAAAAAAAAATATTTTGTATTAACTTAAAATGCTAAATTTTATTTTTTCAACCATGCCAATTTCATTTCTGTGAAATTTATTCTTCACGAATTAAAAAAAACAACAAAACTAGACGATTTTGAAATAAGGACGTATAGTTTAAATATTCCTTTGCTTGCTAACGGTAAGACTTTAAACTATTCTACAACAGTTTTTTAAATTTTTGTTTTATTTTAATGCATATCATTTGGTGATGTCTTTAATAGTTTTAAAGTAGTGATTGAATTAGCATAATCTTATCTTTAAACAATCTTCTTATATCATAATCTTATATAAATATCATAATCTTATATAAATATCATAATCTTATATAAATATCATAATCTTATCATATAAACAAATCTTTTTTACATTACAAATATCAGGCATGAAAAAATTTGAGTCCTGAGAAACGGCGCGTATATCAGGGACGTTCCGAAAATTGGCAAAAATGTCCATTTAAGATAAACTAGTTTCAAGAATTGTATTGATAATTTTGATGTGAAAATAAAAAAATGAATTTAAAAATACATCTCATATGATGGGTTTAACATTATGGGAGTTATTGCGCGGAATGGCCACATTGCCCGGTAGCAAGTGAGTCCTTTATAATTTCTTCTGAGCTGCAATGAACTTTCAGATTTTTGGCGATGAGGAGTGGAGGTTGCCCCACTTTGCAGGAAGGACTTTCTTCATCATTATCATTATCATTATTATTATTTTTTTTTGCAATAAAACTGATGTGACCTTTAAAACACGCAGCTTTACAGGTCTTTAAAAGAAAAAAAAATATCGGAACCTCTGAAATTATTACAAAGGGAGAGAGCAAAAACATCATGGAATTCGATGATAAATGGCAAAACGGGTAAGGGGACACTTTACATCAGAGTACTTATTTGAACATATTTACAAAAAGAATACAGGAACTCTTTTGGACTGATCTTTCGTATTTCTTTAGTTGCAAACTGAAGGAAGGGAGTGGTATTCCTGGTTTTAATCCTCAGAGAGTCGACGTGGAAAGAAATTCTTGTTCTTTTGTTTTGCATCTTGGAAAAAAAGGAAAAACATTTCAGTTTGGTTTGTACAAATAAATATTTCTCCAAATTTACAATGTTTTTGCTATATTAAATACTAATCATCAGTTGATTTTTCCCATCTTATTAATTGTATTAATTTAATTATGTCGGCCAAATTTGCATTTGCTAACTTAGTTAATTGTTGTAAACTGAAAGAATTAATTGCTACAGAAAACCAAGAAATGAAGTAGTTTTACAGTAAAAATAAATAAATAAGGACAGTAAAAAGGAATTGCTCCAGTATTTGAAGTAAATTTTCATGCAACATATTTTCAATCTAATAAAATTCGTGATTTTGGTCATTACGTTTAACTGTTAAAAATGTATTAGACAAAATGACTCTCTAAAAATTCTGGGATTTAATTAACTTTTTTTTGGGGGGGATTGCATAATTTCGAATTAAATTATTTTTATTACACATTATAAAGTTAATTACCATTGTTTATTCTAGTCATAGCAAATAAATAAATGACATTATCTCGAGAGAACATTATTTTACACTAAGTGGAGACGTGATTATAGGATTGTAGATAGAAAACAAGCCTTTTAAAACAATGACTGAAATGACAAAAAAAAAAAAAAAAAAAAAAAACGATGACTGACAAAACAAAATGATCTGAACTAAAAAGAACCCGACAAAACTACAGAAAATAGTTTGCGTTTTATTACGAAAGAAGGTTTTAAATCATAGTAATCAAAACAAATGTTTTATTCAACTCTTTAACAGAACAAAAACATCAGATTCAAAAATTTGATGAAACAATAAGACAGGGTAAGAATTACAATAAAGCATTTTTAAAAGCTTACATAAATTCTTTTAAGAAAAATTTATGAAATTTAAGGAAAACTTTGCATAACTAAATTCATTTCAATTCGAAAATAATTTTTTGAAATTTGCATCCATTTGATAATATTTTCACACATTACTGCTGTAAAACTCTTGCTTAGTTTTTAATTATTTCAAATTGAAAAGAAACTCTCCGAGATGCATACTCCAGTATTTTTACAGGTTTCAATAATTCAAAAGACAATAATTTATATCTAGAATCTCATTTATTATGAATAGAAATTTGTTCTCATTTAATTTCGGAAGCAAAATATAAAAATAAAACTGTTATTTCGTATTATTCGTCGCATAAAACATCGAATGCAGATACACCAAATTCATAATCTTATTTATCTCATTTGTAATTGATTTTGAATCAAAGTTTTGCCAACATCAATATATATAAAGATGAATGCTATTTGTCTTATAAACATATCTGCGGTTTTTGTCCGATATATATTATTCAAAACAAAGTTGAAGTCGCAATCAATTTCATGTTGGTCGAATCAAATTTCATAGAATTTTATTCAATTAAAAACTAACCTAGATTTTTTTATGCGTCTTCCAAAATTATTGTCTCACAAAAATTATTTTTACATCACTTTAAAATTCAAAAAATAATCTTTTTAATGATATTAATTTAATTTCCGTACATTTTCTTCCATAATTTAAACAAGCATTTAAAAATATCTTTTCATGATTGGCAATAATACTTTTCCTTATTATAATGTAACTGAAATTAAGCAAATTGTTTAATTGTTTCATTTTTTCCCCATTGATCTATCTATGGTTAACTTAATTTTCTTTCCTTAATTCATGTATATACAGTAGTTCTAAATTAGATTTTCATTTAATTGCTATCTGGATATTATAGCTTTTTAAAATGTGTTTTTCAATTAAAGCTCATCGAAAGAAGGGATTTTTATTTCATTTGATAAATTTTGTAGCTTGAAATATTTTCTAGCATCAATTTTAAGTCGATATTTTCAGTAATGAGATAATATATTTCAGTACAGACATCTACTTTTTGTTTCGCTTTTTAACACTTTTAAATGATATTTAATATTTTTCTTGTTACAGTTTTTGGAAATTGAGTTCCTGTTTCAAGTTCTTTCATTTAGTTTTTCAAAATAACATATTATACTTTTATTTAATATGTAAAATGAGGGATAGATTTGTTGAAGCTTTCTCATGTGTTATTTTTTTCCTAGTCAGTTAGGTCAGACACAGACATTTTTGTTCAAAATATTGAATACTTAAATGCTTTATTTCACAAGCCAATGATTGAGAAGGTAACTCAATTTTGTATAAATTTCAATTATAATTTAATTTATATTTTTCAGTCTTATCAAACACCAAAGATGAAAGGCGTTTCTTATCAATTCTTTAACAGAAGTTACTGAAAGCTAAGGAAGAAAGTTTCTGCTAATTATCTGTGCGGTTTACATGATGAATATGAAACTGAAATGACAGTATCACGAAAGCTAGAAGACAGAACTGATGATTTCATGGAGATTTATTGATCAAGATAGTTCATATACACAATGAACAGAACTTGTGTAAGGCTATTAAACTAACACCATTTTAAATTCTGTCACTATTTGATGCTTAATAACAATTTTGAGAATAAGTCATGAATATTATTTCACTCATAAGAGATTTAATTAAAAGTAAACAAGACAATATTCTAGATGAACCAACTGGTCACCAAAAGCAGTTAGTTAAAAATACAAATAGAAGCTGTCGTGGGCATATAACGGCTCATAAAGTAAACCTGCTGTTGTAACATGGGTGTTAATATGTTCTTACGTAGTATTCAATAGTCAATATCTTATTCAAAATGCAATTATAAATTTGTATTTATATATTACTCTCCCAATAATACTTATAACACATGCTTTACTGTAATTCGTAATATTTATAACAAAATTTCGAATTAGGAATTGATTATATTAACTTATGGATGTTTATTTATTATATTTATAATAAATAAAATTCTCAGACATTTATGTTTTGTCCTCTATTGCTATATACATTTATCAGACATTAAATACTAATTCTTATCATCATTTTTAATGTAACTAATGTTCTCAATTCAATTACATATGCAACGTTTTGTAGACAAATAATATAAGTTCTTTGCTTGCTAATTCTTCATTTAATTTTCAGTAAATTTCAAGTTATACTCAGATTGATAAAAAAAATGTGCAAGATGGAAGAGGCGTTCTTTATTCTTCATCACACAGCGTTCTGTAGTTGTCACAAACGATAAGAAAAAGATTTTATTTTACTTCTCGTCTTTTAAAAAATATTAACGATTTTATTTTATTTACTGTGTTTATTTATTTTTCATTTAATTTGCTGTGTACACGGTAATTTTCATCAATGCAGCCATTTAAGTACTATTTTTTGAAAATATATCATTTTTACTAAACCTGCTTACAAAACTATAAAATTTGCTAAATTTGTGCAGCAAAAAATTGCAAAATGGAAGTTTTTTCCGGAATGGGGAGGGGATGTCATACTGTGGGAAATGAAAAATTAATAAAAATGCAGCACTTGGGAGGGGGGGGGGAGTGCTTTGGTAGTTCTGCTAAGGACGCAAGAACACCTCGGTATTGCCCTTACTATATCGATTAGTGGATGATAAAGCTCAGTCTTATTTCAGGCTTTCTGAGTAATATTTTATGGATCCAGGAAGGGATGGACCTACCAGTTCAATCTTCAAATCTTATTTGATAGAACATCTTTGGGACTACCTCAGAAATAAGGTGACAGCTTCGAGTATTCTTATGATTCTTTAAGTGAACTTAAACAAGCGATGCTCCATGAATGGCTCATTAGACTTTTCTGTGTTGAATTTGGGAGTAAAAAGGTCTCTCATACAAGATTCCTTTTTTCCTTCTCAAGATAAGCTTTTTCATGTCATCTTTATATTTTGGGAGAATGGAATCTTTAAAAAAAAATTCCTTTAAAGGAGGAAAGTTCTGAACTCGCTTTCAAACCACATGAGGATAAAGCATGTATCCCCTTTCTATTTTACAAGGGACACTTATACTATCAAATATAGTGAATGATAGCAATAAGTCTAATGATCACTCATTTTTGTGATACAGTTGGACAATGTAGTAAATCTGTCTGCAGGGTGGCAAGCGAATAAACAGATTAGCTTTATACCGAGTGAAATCTCATTGGTTGAGTGTACAGCGTCAGTACCTGCCTATTTGTAAAAGAAGGAAACACACGCACGCACGCACACACACACACACACACACACACACACACACACACACACACACACA
>JAPMOR010044950.1:157266-186817 GCA_026543865.1 Argiope aurantia
CTTAATCCACTTGTATTAACAGTCTAGATTAAGTCATGCAATGAGAATGGAGCTTAAGGTACTTGTACTAATGATGGTTTCGTGCTTAGAATTCCCCTCTAATCCTCAGAGTCCTTAGAAGTCGACTCCACTAGCTCCCTATTTAAGAAAGCGAATTGTTATTAGGCTTACACACAAGCTTCCAGCCAACTTAAGTACTATGACATTTCGATTACACCAATCGAACGTATTAGTTTTGCTTTAGACAATGTTCTCCTTCATGGACTTGGAAAAATCCTGATTGTGATTCATTGACTGATGCTGTTCATTGAGTGTTTTCAGTGTTCAATGAATTTATTTACCCGATAAGCATATTTTTATTATTCGAAAGAAATTAGGTGAATAAAAAATAATACAATCGAAATAATGTTATTGAATAAATTATTCAATCAACAAAAATTTGAAAATACCAGAAAGAGTGTATAGATTACACTGAAATCAAAATAGTCATTTATTATTTAATGCTTATTTTTTTACGTTTCAGTTTAAATTTATTATGCATTTAAGCTATGATTAAAAAGAGTCATTTGCATTTAAAAATGAATTAAAAACTATCATTCGAGTTTTTTTTATTTTTATATGAACAAAGTTTTTCTTAAATTTCTTCCTTACATATTTTCTTTAATGGATAATAAGAAGTAAGAATATACCATTGACCTCATTATTCTTTCTAATTCAAGCGAAGACTTACTATAATAAAATTTTTACTGTTCATGTTTCTAGATATATAAATATGACTCCACGTATTTTTAAATTAAGATATTTGTTTCTTTTTTACTACGAAAGAGAGATTTATAATTAGTATCTTCTAACGGAAACAACAATATTCATCCAAGCAACAAAACCAAAATCGTGCAGCAGAAGGCATAGCGTCAGGGGGCCGTTCGATCCAAGAAGATAAAAGTATAAGTGTGTTAATGTCATTTTTCAAAGAAAAATATGAAGAAAAGCCGAAAAAATACCATGGCCTAGGCGTCTTTTTTCACTTGAAAAGCCATCGATGTGATTAAGAGAAAAAAATAATATTGTACCTGGGAAGTTAGTTAGCCTGGTTACACCACTGTGCAACAAGAAGATTGCTCTCTAAACAACCCCATCATAAAGATAATTCATACTTTCCTGCTAAGACCTGATTGTTTCTCAAGAAAGGCTTCTCGTAAGAATAGAAACAAGTGGTAATCTAATGGAGCGATATCGGGGGAAAAGATGGACAAGATCACATATTCCAGTGAAGTACTCAGACAGTTCTTAATATTCTTTAATGGCTTTATAACATACTAGCAATCGTGTTGGGAAATAGCTTTGTATTGTTAAACTTTTTTTTTATGTTTTTGCTTCAGAGCTTCGTCAAAATTCAATACTGATTTAATTTGCATTTGATTGCAAATATTCTGATTCCGATTTTATTGCAAAGACATCCTTTTAATTTTTCAACTTCAAATATATTTAGATGTTTCCTACATTTTTGGTCATGTGTAGTGAAATTATTATTTTTACTCCACCGAAACCAGTCTTTTTAAGTTGCATTTGATGGACTATATTCATTGTAAATTTGTGTGAACAAGCAGTACAATTCTAGGATACTTTTTTTGCAATAACCTAACAGAGTAAAACTTTTCTAAGTGGTTTTATTTAGTATAAAACTCGGCCTTTTTAATCTGGGTAGATAATTATTGTTCATATATTGAATAGATATCACATACTAATTTTTGAAAATTGTTATCGACCCTTTTTAAATATAGATATTTTAATATTCAATTAGATACTAACAATACAATACAAACTGAATACAAGATGGTTATAATTAATGGGACCAAATTTCACCTATGTCGAGTCAGTTCTTGAGGTCGTTTTGCGTTGAAATTTGATACATTCAGTGTGTTAAAAAATTATTAAGATTGGGTTTGTAAAATATGATAGAAAAAAAAACTGCAATTCCATTTCGTCCTTTTGTACAAAACCAAAATAATCGGCTCCAATACGATTTTCATAATGATTTAATAATTATTTGAATGATTATCTAAGTTCAATTTTTGGAGTTGGAAACTTTTTTTTGGTTTGTGGTGAGTTTTTTATTTCAATTTCACACTTTATCACTATATTTTAGGAACTGTATCACTATGTTATGCTACATTGAAAACTTTAAGTTTCATCACTTTTAACATTGATTTCAAAATGTTTGGAAATATTTTAAGTTACTGAAATGACGTCTCTGTAATGCGCACTTCTCATTGAATTTTGTCCGTTGGTTAAATTGTGTGGAACAAACTTAGTAGATATTTTTTTTGTCCGAATCTTCTTCAAGAAGGTTCGAATCGTTATTTTAATAGATCTTTAAATTCTCTTCCATCATTCCTAGTGATGGACAGAAATTCTGTTCCCAGCAATCACACGCTTTTTCAATAACCTCAGATGTCCCATATGAGCCAGGTGATCCGGTATTTAATCATGTTCAAAGTATCTCTTCAGTCCAAATAAATAAATAAATAAATAAATAAAGTGCGTGTATCGCAGGAAAACATTTAATCTATTTCAACAAAACTCACCGAAAATTTGATTCACCAAATGGTACGCTTCTAAGATACTTTCACCAAGTTTTGCGCTAAATTTAATTAATTGCACATTTTGCAACAAATGTAATTAATAGCTTTTTTATTACATTCCAATAATTCAGAATGAAGGCATTTTGCTTCTCTAATGAATGGTATATCGTTTGACTTAATTTAACAAATGTACGTTGAGCCGGCGTCCTGGCATAGGGGTAACGCGTCTTCCTCGTGATCTGGGCGTCCCGGGTTCGAGTCCCGGTTTGTGCATGGTTGATCTTTCTTTGTTTTATCTGTGAGATGTGTGAATGTGCCCTCCTGTAAAAAGGGGTTGTGCAAGCGAATGAGTGATGCGTGAGTGGCTAAGTCGTTCTCTTGGTCCTAGTTCGCGCTACTATAAAACAAGAGACGCTCCCCCTCAGGCTTAAATCGGCTGTCTCTGAACAGCGGGGCTTGTCCGTGGCAAGTGCCATAATTACAAACAAACAAACAAATGTACTTTGATAGTATATCAGCAGATGAATGAAATTTACAATGCATGTGCCTTTACTGGTGATGCTAGAATAAGCACATATTTATTCTATGCTTACACCGGCATTAAGTCTTATTCAGTCTTAAAAATTCTTTGAGGTACAGTTGTATATTTCCTGAACACCATGAAAAAAGAAAATTCTACTTTGAAAATATTGAAATTTCAATTACACAACGATGCTTTTCAAGCGTTAGGGAATTTTTAAAATATTGGTGTTCGATCCCAGATAATCATTCTATAGCATGCTTTTACAGAAGAAAAATTAAGTTGCATTGGTCGATTACTTTCATCATTTTCATGTCGATATTCTCTTTGTGTTATAATAACCAGCTGCACTGCGAGAATATATTAAAATCCCCTAATTTAAATCTTGACATCTCAGTCCAGCGGTTTTCATCATATGTCATTTGGAGATTAACTCAATCACGTTTTTGTTCTATTGTTTTTTTTTAATATTCACTCTTTTCCAATAAATTTTGTAAACTGAAATTGTACCAAAATAACTTTGTGCTAATCTTTGTACTCGAATTTTTTTTTCATAAATTCAAAATTCATTTCTTCTTATTTTTATTTCAAGCCATTAGTTTTAAACTTCGTGATTTCTTACTTTGCCCCTCCTTTAAAGGGTAGCGCTCCGGTGGCTCGGAGTATTTTCCGTTGTTCATTCTTTTTGAAATAACAAGCCTAGAGAAATATAATTTTTGTAAAGCTGATCAACTCATTTTACGGATTAGGCCAAATATTAAATGTTGTCTAAACGCGTTGATTTTGGTAAATAATCTGGAAACTGATTCCCTTCTTTTTATCCCAAATGAAAATAATGTCTGTGATTTTTTAGTTCAGTTCAGTGAGATTGCCGATTTACGTTTTCCCTAATTATCACATTTGGCAATAGATTAAGGTAAAGAAATGTATCTATTTATCGCGGGATTATCGCCCGACATATTAACTAGGCGAGAAGAGTAAAACTCCGATAGCTTCTTATTACAACATTTGTACGTACCCTTCGGATTCAAGCACTACTTACACAGATTCTGTCCCGCTCACGAAAAGAAAGTTAAGGAATACTTAAATAAATAAAATTATAGTATTTTTGATTTAGGTGTTAAATATTAATGTAGTTATGGCAAAAATAATAACACGAAAGGGTCTCTCTCACACACGCTTAATAATTTTGCCAACAAGGCGAACAAAGCATTTAACACAGAGTTGTGATCTGAGGAAGTAAGGATTGAGTAATAGAATATCTTCCGTACTAATCCGATTACTCTGGTTCGCCCATTGATAAACATTGAGCTTGACATCATGGTAACCACATTTCCTGAACAAATTGCGACAAACGGCTGCTGGAGAATAATTTCGCCCGCGCCAGAGCAACGAATCGGAAAAGGAAGGCCAATAGAACTGAGAGCTTCCAATATATTCCCGAATTTTCTTTTGTTAGGTTGTATTGCTCTCCGTTATGTTCTCTAATCCTGTTTTACTTTTAGTGTTTCGATTTTTTTGGGTAAAAACAAGTGAAAAACAGTAGCGAAAATAGTGAGACAGAGCTTCTTTATAAGGAAATAATATTGAATAAATTCTCATTTTGTAGGAATGAGAGAAGTTGTTGCAGAAATAGCTATAAAATAGTTATAAGGAAATAATATAAAGAAGAATAATATTATAATATTATTTTTCTTTATAGGAGAGCAGTTATAAAACAATAGTAGTTAAAAGATATACTTTTCTACAACTAATAATAATGTATTTAGTAAAAAATATCACAATTATGACGAAGAAAGATAAATGTTTTATTATTATACTACGTTTTTTAAAAAAAACCTCTTATACTTAAATGCGAAACATTTTGAATATCATTTTTATTTATGCATTTATTTCATCACTTGGCTATTGATTTTTGAGGCAACAAATCATGTCAAATTTTTAATTATAAGGCGTCCCCAAAAATACAGGGTTAGCAAGAAATAAGTTACCCACTTCAGAGGGCTCTAAAATGCGTTCTATTGGCCCAAATAAGATAAAATGTGAACTACAGGTTATTCAGATGATTAGCTTTACATTTATTAATCAAAAAAATTAGTACAAAAATTCACCTATAGATAGAGCTGTAACGCAAATGGCATTTATTTGCATATATTGAAAATGTGAAACATAATTTGCGTTACAGAGCATGTCTATTACCATTTTTCTTTGGATGAAATGAAGGCGGATTATGCACGAACATTAGTTTCTTCTCTGTTCGTCATGCCTAGGTTGCAAGAAAAAGCGCTACTGGTGAAATTGTTCTACCAGAACCAACAAAACTTCTTTGCATCTCTAAAGGAATTTCTTCGTATGAAGCAGATACGAAAAGGTCCAATGTCTCCAGGTGCCCTACGCAAAAAAATTCAGAAATTTGAAATTTTTTTTTAAAAAATTGGGAAACTTGGTATTCTTTTAGGTAAAGAACGAAAAAAAAAAAAAGCGTCTTTCAGCGTCGAAAATGTTGCGACCACGCTCGTTGAAGCCAGCAGTCAGTCGCCGCATAATAGTGTGAGTTTGCCAGTTGTTTCCCATGTTCCCCTGTTCTGGATATGTCGTATTCAACTATACGAAAAATCGTACGGCATATTTTACATTTTTATCCATACAAAATCAAGTCTATGCACGTGTTGTAGGACGGGGACTTAGAGGTCCTTAAAACTTTTACACTTCAATTCCTTGCTCGAATTGTGGCTGACACAACTTGGCCATAGAACATTCTGTGGAGTGATGAGGCCCACTTTTGCCTCAATGGGCAAGTTAACACCCACAACAGTAGAATTTGGGCAGAGGAAAACACTCACGTTATCCAGGAAAAAGCCTTGCATCTTGCAAAAGTGACAGTATGGTGTGGTTTTACAGCTACTTTTATCATTGGACCGTATTTCTTTGAAGAGATAACTTCATATGGAGTCCAAACTTGTTCCGTCACAGGAGAAAGGTACCATGATATGCTGAAGGATTTTGTAATCCCAACTCTACTACAGCGTGGAGGCCTTCAAGACATCATTTTTATGCAGGATAGCGCACCACCTCATATTGATCGTCGTGTAAAGTGATTGTTAATACAGCATTTCACAGAAGCACGAGTTATCAGTCGTCATTTCCCAATAGCATTGACTCTTCGCTCGCCAGACATCACCTCTTTAAACTTTTGGTCGTGGAGTTATCTGAAGGACAATATATACTATCAAAGGCCATCGTATATACCAGATCTGAAGAACAACATTCGGTGCCATATTCTTAATATTCCGGCCGACTCACTCCGATCATCTATAAAAAAATGTGGTTCTCCGATTGAAAATGAAAGAGGACATATTGAGCAATTTTAATTTTACTTTATTTAACAATTATAAACCATATTAAATGGTTTTATGTGTATTACAACGCCACCTAACGGTGAATTTTTGTACTATTTTTTATTTAACAAATATAAAGCGCATCATCTCAATATTCTGTAGTTCAAATTTTATCTCATTTGGATCAATAGAAGGCATTTTAGAGCCCTCTCAAGTGGGTAACTTATTTCTTTCTAACCCTGTATATTCACATTTTGAATAATTATTACATAAAGAACAAATGTCATACTTCAATGTTTCATATTAAATTAATTAACACCACTTGTCATTTATCGCAAACAATTGACTACTGATCTTTAACATCTATGTGCTAATGGCGATCTTTGGAACTGAAAACGTCGCTAAGGATATGCTTGGTATTTGTGATGTCAGATACATGCTCTACAAGGATTCGGATGGAAGCATATTTTGTCCTCTAGCGTGAAAGATTAATGTCCTTCATTTAGAGCCTATTTCTTTTCTTCGATTTCACTCAGCATTCTAAATCTTTCTTTTATTAATGTTTCAATGTAAATATTTTCGAAACAAATAATATAGACAAAGTAAACATAATTGGCAAATATTTTATATGTTCATTAAAAAGCAAAAACAGATAAATAATTTCGATTCTAAATATCATATCAGATATGTCATGATTACATTTTTCTTTTGCATTTTTATTCTTTCTTAGAGAATAAAAAATATAGATACTTGTTCAATGATTCATATTTCTCCGATACAGCGCTATAATTATTTCTTGTGGAATATCTACTCAGATTAACTACCTGCTTTGAAACATCACGAGAGTTTCTTTGAGACGTACGAAGTTATTTCCAATCGAAAGTCTGCTTAAAATCAGACTCCATATTTAGGCATTGTATCAACTCGAGAAGACTTCCCATTTCAAACCGAGACACTATCACTAGGCCACCTCAGATCGAATTCATACTAAATCATTCTGATTTAGTCACATGTGAAAGAAACTATTTTAAAATAAAAAAATTTTTAAAAAATATTTTTCAATCGATATTGATCACCTCTACTTTAATTTTCATCTCGGTTTATGCTCATTTTTTAAATTAAACTTCTTTTATGTTTATAAAATGAAGTTTTTAATCGATTTTTTCACTCACTGATGCCCCAAAATTCTGAGCATTTGTGAAAGTACAATATATTAACAACTTTCGCGATGAAAGTACAATATTTTAAGATTATTTATAAATTCCTTAATTTGAATTTAATTTTGTTCACTTATGTAGGCGCCGCCTGGTAGTGAAGTTAAAAAATACATTATTATATTTTATAATAATATAATAACCCATGGAAATTGCTTGGATTAACATATCAAAATCTATTCAAAACTTTTAGCATATCTAAAACAGCTCCTGCAGTTTACTCGCAATTTTTTGTGCCTCATAGTAAAACATATATGAATTTCTTTCCTATTTTTACAGATGGTCCAAAATGTTCTTCTAATACTTTATTTGCGTGTGTTTTTTTCAATTCTATTTTCACATTTCAACTTCACTCGTCACGTTTTGTTTTTAATACCGAGCTCACTGCCATCCTTCATGCTTTATCTCAAATTTCTGATAGTCCTCCTGATAATTGTATCATTTATTCAGATTCATCAAGCTTCCTAGAGTCTCTGACATCGTTTCATCACTAACCCATTGACCTTTAATATTCTCGATTTGCATGATGATACATGTCAGCGATTCTCTGTTTACCTTTACTTGATTCCATCTTACACTGGCACTGAACTGGCTGATAATTTGGCAAAATCGGCCACTGCTAAACTGTCCTGTCCCTGTTAAGGGTATAAAAAATAAATTAAAATCAATATCTACTTAAAATGAATGAATGGAATCTCAAGAATACAAATAAGCTTCATTTAATTAAACACATTATTGACCATTGGGCCAATTTATTTAATAGAAACCATGATGCCGGCGTCCTGGCATAGGGGTAGCGCGTCTTTCTCGTGATCTGGGCGTCCCGGGTTCGAGTCCCGGTTTGGGCATGGTTGTTCTTTCGTTGTTCTATCTGTGAGATGTGTGAATGTGCCCTCCTGTATAAAGGGGTTGTGCAAGCGAATGAGTGATGCGTGAGTAGCTAAGTCGTACTCTTGGCCCTAGTTGGCGCTACTATTGAAACAAGAGACGCACCCCCTCAGGCTTAAATTCGGCTGTCTCTGACTTCGGGGCTTGTCCGTGGCAAGTGCCATCATTATAAAAACAAAACAAAAAAAAACACCATGATAAAACCTTTACTCGAAGAATAGGCTACACTCGACTCACTCATAAGCTTTTGTTATTGGAAATCCCGTTCCTCAATGTACAGTATGCCAATACCCAATATCAGTTCAGCACATTCTAATAGATTTCACTGTTAATTTCACATATAGTTATTCCTTTATTTTAATTCTTTCTATATCATTTTAAACGACATTCTTCACAAAGTTAATCATCCATATCTTTCTATTTCCTTAAAAATGATTAGTGTTTACTATATGATCTAATTAAAACATATTTATTTTTTAAAAGCTTTTTTAGAGCTACTTTTTATCCCATACCCTAAAACCTGACTTGTCATGACACTTAGCAGGATTTTATTTAAAAGTTTATGAAACAAAATTTTAATTCATACCATACGTTTGGCGTAGCGTGATCAAGAATCATTTTTGTGTTACTAAATTCCACCAAACCAAATCAAATTTACAATAATATAAAAAAATTGCCCTGAAATATATCGAAGAAATAATAGGACAAAGAAAATATTTTTTAAAAAAAGTCATAAATATTTCATTCGAGTACTAAAAAGTAGAAATAATTTCTTAAATCAAAAATTTAGAAATCAAGTCAATAATCGAAAAGATATGAAATGTTGAGAACAATATGCAAGAAAATGTCATACCATAATAAAGAAAGTACTAAAAGATTCATTAAGTTTTATGAATTTGAATAAAATTCCAAAATACTTAGAGTATTTCAATCAACGGCTCATGTTTTTGCGATTTTGTTTTGACCTCCAGATTTATATTTTATAAAACATTTTTTACTTTTTATTACAATATTTAAGGAGTATTTAAAAAAATTATTTTTATTATTTACTTCTTAGTTTGTAACATACCTTTGCAACTATTTTCGGCAGGGATATGTTGTGAATATTATTTACAGAAACTCGAAGCAACAAATGTATTCTATATAGACAGAATTCTAAATGTAACATAAAATGTGCCTTAATGGGATGTTGTTTTGAGCTTAAAATCTCTGGTAGCAAATCCTTAAAAGACCCCTCTCCACTCTTACCCTCCCCCCAAAAAAAGAAACCCTTGAAAAAATGTGATAAGTACATCAAAGAGTTATACGTAGAAACTCTTTTTCCTAGTTAATCTTATATCTTCATTTATCAATGGGAAAATCTTAACTAAAATGCGTTCTACGATTAAAAGCGGTTAGAGGTACTCATTAATTTAATTAGGAGAGACTCAGGAGGGAGAAATGAATACCTCCTTATGCTGCTCAGCAAGCCTCTCGCTTATAAGAGCGAGTACACAAGGGGGTATTAAGTTTTCAAATATGGAATCCAATTAACTGCTTACCTTTTAATTACTCAGATATGAGAGTAATCTCACTCATATAAACGTACTCGTCAGGTGTTAAAAGAAAGTCTTCGGAAATGTCAAGATCTTTTGTGCAAAGAAAAAGCAAATTTCCAAATGCACGAACTCATTTCTTTTATAGTATATAGATATTACTTTTCTTTCGTAATATCTTTTAATTAGGTTTAATTAGTCTTGCTCACAGTACTGTTAAAGGGACCGAATAAATATTTCAAGAAGTCTGGAATTTCTTTTTCTTTTCTTTTTTTTACTTTTTTTGTTTGAGGAAGAAATACAAAATATAATTTGATGTGCATGAAGGTATAAATAAGAATTTTTATTTTTATAGCTAAATTTGTACAAATATGATTAACAGGGAAAAGTTTGTATCTGAGTTTATAAAAAAAAATCCATTCATCTGATTGAATAAGAAATTAAAAGTATTAAATGAAATCGGATGGATGGAATAGACTCATAAAAAAGTATTGTAATAGTAAAAAACAAACAAAAAAATGTTATCAAAATTTCGATGAATCTTCACGATTCAGATCTTCATGAGTCCGAAAAAACACATTTTTGGAATTGTGACTATCTGTTTTTGAAGATGATTATTCAAAAAAGCTTTGAACTAGACAGATGAAATTTTGTAAGTGCTCTTTGCACCAAATTTGGAGATTTCTATTAAATTTTGAACGGAATTCATTTGCAGAAAATTTGTCTGCACGATAACTAACAAACGCTAAAAAGCTAAATGGATAAAATTTGCTTCACAGTTTTAGCATTTAAATCTGTATCAAGTCTTGAATCAAAAGTATCTAGGACTTGACTGTCTACCGGTTAGTATATTCATATGCATGAAAACGCAGTAACTCAAAATCGCAACGACTTTGATAAATGAAATTTGGTATGAAGTTTTGAGTCAAACTTTGATTTCAATCGGTCGAAAAAAGCGATTCAAAACGTAAATTCGGTTTTCATCACTATATTACTCATTACAAAATACTCAAATGTGAGACTTGGAAGATAAAAAGCAAAGCACTCATGATGTTCATGACCTTGCACAAGATCTACAATTTTTTTTTGGAGGGAGGAGGCAATAACACTTTTATTAGAGAGTATGCGTGAAAATTTCGGAGAGACCATTCCAGTTTTTTTTTCTTTTTTTTCCCGTTTCTTACGCAGTTAGTTGTTATAAGTTGAAAAATACTTCATCCATTCAACTGATTCCAAATAATTTATTTTAAGGACTTTATCTGTCTTTTAAAAGATTTACACTTAAAAATATTGCATAGCAATTAAAATCAAAAATTTAACAGTTTTCAATGATGGATTTTATCTTTTTTTTTATTTGTAAAAATATCGTAGAATAGTTAAGTACATATTTATAAGATAAACATAAAGGTAACATGACCAGCATGTGAAAAATGCTTGAGAAGAATTTTTTTTTTTTTTTTTTTTACTTAGCCCTAAAAAGTATACACGCATATTAACATGTACATTATTTAGTTTTGCCTTTAACCACAATAGTAAGGATGAAAAAATTCAGTCTTTCTACAGCTATTTTTTTATAATT
This sequence comes from Argiope aurantia, assembly GCA_026543865.1. Taxonomy (NCBI): domain Eukaryota; kingdom Metazoa; phylum Arthropoda; class Arachnida; order Araneae; family Araneidae; genus Argiope; species Argiope aurantia. The sequence continues at coordinate 168,923 of JAPMOR010044950.1, forward strand.
ATAAAATGTAACTATTATGAATTGATCCAATAATTCATATAGGAAAGCCTATATATTGAACCAGTGGGTACTCTTCTCTCAACTTTCTCGTACACTTAGACAATATAGCTCTTCTTTTCTGTTCTTCTTATACAAATCTGTATGTCGTAAGGGTAGGATAAAGAGGGATGCAGCAAACCCTCGAAGGTCACAGGAAATTCTGAAAGAACGAGATATCTTACCACTCGACTTCCGTATATAATGTCATTATAGTACGTTTTGCGTTGCTTAATATAACGAAAACAACAACCGAGGATGGATTTTGGACTTCTTTCTTTCAACCGATTGGATCCAAATATAGATCTATAATTTTGGATACAAGACCGCATACTAGATTCATTCATTTAAAAATTGGCGTTTTAGAATTGTCACATTCATGTGCACAAAAATACAGAATGGCAGGTGGTAGGTACCTCTTTGACAGATTGTATTCAAAATGTAACACATATCTACATTTCTCATGATAATATTTACCAAAATGCATCCATCTAACTCTTTATGTTTTTTTGAGTTATTGTGTTCACACAGAGCGAACAGACAGTCACCCTTTGAAGCATTTCCTCCAAAATGTTATAGAAATTTACAAATCTAGTGTTAGAACCATTTACTACATTTTATCCTTCTAGATCAAAGAGTTTTTGAGTTATTGTGCCCACAGGCACACGGACATGCCAAAAATTCCTGTGCCCCGAGAGATAAATTTCCGTTGTCAAAAATTTATCTCTCGGGGCACAGGAAAGCCTGAACCCTGAAGATTCATCAAAACCTCAAGGTCAAACATTTTTGGCCATTATAATACTTCCTGTTAGCATATTTTGTGTACGAGTAGTTAAAATGTCGAGTTGCGAGGCATCATATTAAAAGCAATATATTCAATATTTTATAATTCAGGGTTAATTTTAGACACGGAATTGAAGGATCACTAATTTGAAACGATCCCATCGAATTTCCATCAAATTCGGAATCTTGGTTCAAGTTAAGTTTTCCGTCGTTTGTCAAAATTTTCATCTTTGTGTGGCATTACGTAGAAATTTGTAAAGAGGTGTGTAAGATTAGGTGTTTCCCTTGTCATAAAATCACAGTTTAAAGTTATGAGGTCATATCTATCGGGTAATTTATAGGCAGTTATCGGAATTTTTCAGTCAAGCATCATGATTGAGACAGAAGATTTTAATTATCTGTGGTCAAATAACTTTTTCTTATTTTTTCTGTAGGGAAATAAACAATGGAATCAAAATTATAGATAGACAAAATTCAGACACATTTAAATTCAAGTTTTTCGCTTTTAGTTTAAGCTCACAGTACGCTTGAAGTATCACTTCCTTCTAAATTCATTTTAATGAACAACTTTGTATCTGACATTTCTCTATATCTGCAATAATTTTCAAGACAGAAACTTTAACTTTAGCATTTCGCTGCTAGTTGTCCCATTGTTTACAGGATATTTAATTCTGAATATGTAAGACGCAATTTTGACAATTGTAGTTAAATTTGTTCAGAATTTAAATAGCTATATAACTTAAATACTTTTCACTTTGTATAAATCTTTTTATGATTGTTTATTATTATATCGAAATGCCATATGTCAAATTTACCAAAATATTTTATTGATGCAAAACACTTACCTAGATACGCCTCAAATTGTTGTATGTGATATATGACTGTTGTATTTTGTCACAAAATGATAGGTGTTGCTATTCGTTCCAGCTACTATATAAAAATTGCGTATCCTGTGCTCTGAATGGTTTTTAGGTTACAATATTTCAGCATTACAGTAATAATATGTATATGAAACAAATCATGCATTACAAGCACTATACTTTTAGAAGAAAAAAAATGTACTATATTTTAGATTTGGGTGAATAAAGAAGTTTTATAACATTCAGTGTATGGTGGAATTGGAGACAGTTACGTCACCATGCGTTTCATAGAAAAATTTTATCGAATTGCTACATCATCCAGAGTTTCTGGGAATTCTTGAAGCTTGAAAGAAAAGAAGAACCGCAAGACGAAGGAAGAAAAAAAAGTAGCATTAATAATTACGGCACTATAAAGTTCCTGCTCTCTTTGAATAACTAATAAATTAGTGGAGAAGACCACTTCCTTCTTTTCTCTTTCAATGATTAGTTAAGCGAATCAAAGAACTTTCTAATCTGTATCTTTCTTAGTCATGATGAATTATGGAAGTTCGATGGATGACTTTAATTTGCGGTCATAGATTTATGGATTTGCTACCGACTCCATCAAAAGTCATGTCAGGTTTTCCCCAAGTATGAATTATTTAAAATATATTTAAAGTTTCAGAAATTTTAGCTGTTAATGATTTATTTATTTAACTTGTACTGGTTCCACATATTTAAAAGGAGTTAGATGATGATTGGAAGCTAGAAGGAAAAATTCGTCATTGCCATTTAACAAAATTCACATAAAAAGCCACACTCATCACTAAATCCACAAACTGGTTCTTTTACACATTAAAACACAAAACAATATTAGAATCATGGCATAATCTGGATAAAACGAAAACGCCTAATAAAGGGTCTAAAAATCCAGTATATGGCTAAAGTACGGCTCCAGTACAAGTAAAGAATAACCAAGTAAAAGAAGAATATCTTTTAACGAATATATTGTTCACTTATGCTTCAGAAAATTTAAAACGCATCTTTGAGTTTAAGTAATTCAGATACCTTCAAAAAAATGATTTTTAATAAAACTTTCTTAATTGATAGATAATATTGAATAAGTTGATAGACCTCATTAAACACTTTTAACACTTTTTTTTCTCTCATTGTACTAAACAGTAAAAGATAACTTTCTTGTATCAAAAATTTTGGAAATCAGAATGAATGTCTGAAGAGTTTAAGATGTTGATCCAAATATTCTAAGTAAATTACATTTTTAATAAGCATCTATAATATGTTTAGAAAGGCAAATTAAGATGAACTCAATACTAAAATTCTATATGCATTGTATTTCTGAAATATGATTTGTCTCAAGTTGCTTCAGAATTATTTTTCCTTTTTAATTTCAACAAGAATTTTAAACTTCTTAGTTAAAAAACTGTCTTATTTTTTATACTTGTTCTGAATACCACACTCAGAATGATAGTGTATTTTCTCGCCAGTGTAAGCTTAATTTATCTTTAACAGTAGTTGTATGTATGATATCACCATCCAGAGAGAATTTTATTTTCAAATAACAGTAGAAATTACTATAATAGTAAATGGGAAATCTTTTGAGAGTTTAGTTTTCACAATAGCAATCCTTGTTATTTCTAAACATTTCTATCTGTCTTATTTTTAACCGAAAGTTTAATAAAGGAAGAAAGTTCTTATGCTATTTAATACTCCACTTAGAAACCAGCAATCAATAAGGACATAACCCCCCCCCCCCCCCGAACTTTGTGGAAGAAAGTGAAAATGGCTATTTCATTTTGCTCTTATTGAATATCGCATATCAGTAAGCTACGTGATACGGCATTCTAACTCCGAGTCAAAACCTTCTGAAGAAAAACAACAAAGAAAAGTGCTCATGTGGTGATGGATATAGAAAGGAAAAAAGTCTTCTCCTTAGAAATAAAAGACAACTTTTTCCTTCCTGTTTTACTTAATGGTTGTTTGATTTCGAGCCAAGAGAGATTGTTTTATCTTATTTCTTGTTTACGTATCTTGAATCAGATATTATTCCAATGGACCTACCAGTGAGAAAAAAACTTTTTTTTTGACACTTTTGCCAATCACAGGTAATGCTTTTAGCGAATTTTGGCAAATGAAGGCTTTTTTTTTTGTTGTTAAAAAGCTTATAAAATTAAGGTATACTTTCGAATAGGCTTTCGCAATAAAATGACAAAACAATATCGTCGTGAAAAGGGTAAAAAGGGAGATATTTTTATGTACATTTTCCACGGTTTTTTTAATGGCTTTTGGAATTATAGAAGTTTATAAGTTAGTAAAGTTAAATTAGGATAATAGCATTTTAGTTATAGAAGAAAAGTTCTATGTCATGCTTTAAAAAATAAATTTGTTTCTCTGATTTATTTAAAGTTTACATCAAATTTCGCTTTTTTTTTTATCTGACTTCCGATTATAATTATGTCCGTAAATTTTTTTTCACGATAGATGTTTTTTAAGTCATTCCAAAAATCCTAAAGGCCTCTTCCGATTCCTGTTTTCGAACTTCTTGCATTTGCTTTTTTGCCGTATTTTCCTTTAAGAAGTAGCCATAAAACATCAGTGATTAGAACATCCATTTCGAAATTATTCTTTTATATTTTCTATGAACTGAAAAATTTCGAAATTACAATACTATCTACTTTCTTTTCATTTTTCAAATTTTAAAAAACAAATATAGATTTCAGTTAGATTGTCTCAAATATTTTTTTTAAATATCTTGCAATTTTATTTTGTTGAATAAAAATATATATCTTTTTGTCGAATACGCAAGATAATGGCATCAATTCGGACTTATGCTCTTGGAATCCATTGGACATCTTGACGGAGGAAATATGACGTCATAGATCAACTTAAGCCACTGTAAAGTTAGATGCCAGCTGATTTATCTAGTTATGTTTGTTATGTGACTTTGGAATTCACTTAAATTTTTCTACTAATAAAAGTGAAATTATAACAATATGACATGACTATTATATGAATATACATTAAAGGCCATCACATGATTCTATAACACAGCTTAAGACATCTTGCAGTGATATGCAAGTCTACTCGGACAGTATTGTTTATCATGCGATAGTAATTCACTTAAATTGCTTCCATCAAAAATGACAATGACAGCAGTTATGATATAATTACACATTAACGATTATGGCATGACTAGGAAAGATCAGATGTCAGATGACTTGTCCAGTTTTGTTTGCCATTGATTACAATTCATTTAAATAGTTTACATTAAAAATGAAATTATAATAAGAACCATTCTTGATTTTATTTCAATTAAATTAAGTCCTTTAAATTTTATTAAATTTTTTTTACAGAACGTTGTATATCGAATGTTTGCTGCATAACTTTAGTGAGTGCAATATCAACTTGCTTTAGTTTCACATGATAAAATATTTTTTCTTTAAAAAAAAGGGCATCAACTTCCTCCTTGTTCAGTTTATTGTTTGGAAATTGAATTTCTTCAAAGATTCTCATGTATTTGATATTTCAAAGCAGACTAATATATTTATAAATAAATGGCATCAAAATAAGGATTAAATAATAAAAATGAAAATCGCTTTGATATTTCATATTTGTATTTTCCTAATTTTACTTAAATTTAAAATTCTAGATCTATTTCTGTTAGGAAATTTAAAAAAATAATTTCAAAGAAAAAATTTACTAGTTTCTTGAATTGTGTCTTTAATATGATAATGAAAACATTACTGATATTTTTTTATATATTACCATGTATTCTGACTCAAAGTTTTAATTGCAAACGTTGATTATTTTGTAAAGAGTCCTCTGATTCTTTTTCTTGCAGATAATTCTTAAGAACTTATAAGATTATAAAAAACCTGATGATGAAAATAAGCATCTCTTAAAAATATTTTTTTTTATATTAGTGAGGATACCATTTTCACAGAAAGAAAAAAACTCCACGAATACAATACGAGTTAATAAGATTAAGGTTAAATTGTTGTCTGCTCAAATAAATGGTTTATATAAACAGATTTTTAAATCAATGCAGATTTTTTTTATATAAAAAGAATATGCAAGTAAGATAATTGAGTAATTATAATGGTAAAATATTTCCAACTAATAAAAAAGATCAGATACTTTGAACGAAAGACCAGGTAAAAATTTTCAAAACAGTAATGCTGAAACTTTTTAGATTGAAAATAACATGTTATTACTGAAAATTAGGAAAGATAAGTTAAAATTTTCAAAATAAATTATCATTAATTTTGTGTAAGGATTCCAAATTTCTACAAAAATTATAATCCTCTAACGAATGTGGCGCTAATGATTTTTAAGAGCTCATTCAGCTACACACACACACACACACACACACACACACACACACACACGCACTCAAATTTCCTTTATCATCTTACATTTTATGTTCGGTTTCATTGTGATATTTTTTTTCTTCAAAGGAATTCAGTATCAAAATATTTAAGAATAATTTTTGCAGCTTGATGTTTATAGCATTGGTTATATAATTTTTAAGCAACACAAATTTTTTTATCGGTTTTAAAACAATTTATTTATATTTTAAAGGGATATAAATCTTATTTTTTGCGTTAGTTATTCAATGTCGAAGTGTTCAAATCTCATTTCATTTTAAAAGCGTAGTAAATGAATTTAAAATTAGTTTAAAATATTATGCTCAAATGTATCAAAAATATCATGATTTATCGAAGTTTCATGACGTAAATACTTTAATGAAATGCTTATTCACGTTCTGAATGGAGATTTGCTACCTCATTGTTGTAAAGATAAACTACTCTCTTTGTTTATAGGGCGCATACTTCTATTGTCAAACTAATCTTTTCAGACCTCAAATCATTTATAAGTTAAAAAAAAAAAGGTTCTGAAGTATAATTTAATTCTGACAAGAAACTGCGCCATTATTTGAGTTGAAAGACGAAATAAGAAAAACACGACTTCTTTTCGTCTCATTCGCCGGAAAGAAATTCTTACATGAAAGGACATTTGCATTAATATATGCTTCACGAAAAAAGTATTGAGCGTGCTTATTCAGCAATATTTAGCGCTAGGATATAGAGAAGAAAGATATACTCAATTTTTTTAATGGTATTTATTCATGTGATGCTACAATCACAGCAAATAATAAGAGTTTATAGAATAGAAGCATAGTCTGGGCCAAATAAAGGCTATTTATAGGGGGCTTTAGGTAGTGCAAGTTCATCTTCTCCCCCCCCCCCCCCACACACATTTTTTCTCTCTGCTACCAAATCAAGGCATTTTTTATTGATTTTTACTCAATGTACATATAAAACTATTTATAGAATCTATATTTATATTATATTTTTTATAATATATTAGATATTGATTGTTTATATAGATGCAAGCAATTAAAAGATAATATGACAGCAGAGATGACAAAATATTGAATTGTGGGTTGATTTTAAAAGAGTTAGTACCAATATCTCGTGCATAAACTTTTTTAACTCAATTAAATTAAAAAAAATAATAAAAAATTAAGACATTTTTTACACACAATCTATGCATTTTATTAAAAAATTTAATTAGTGATTCAATAAACTATCTACAAAAATCTTGACTTCATTGATTTGTAAATGATTTCGAAAATATTCTGAAAAATCCCGAGAATAATGTTCTGAAATTTAAACGATGCATGATTTTTATTTCAATAGGTTCGAGTTTTTTGTCTTTGTAAATCAAAGGAAATCCAAAAATTAACTAACCCTGAAAATATCACAATATAAATCAAGAATTTGGGGTCGCACAGCTTCTGAGAGATCTTACGCTGTTACTTATTTGATAATCTGGTTCTGAACCTGACATATATTTTACTATTTCTTCTTTGCTAAAAAATTGACCTCAGAATAAAGCAGATAACTTTAAATTCAGAAAAAAAATTCCATCTGTATTTCTATCGCCTTTTATACTTGTTCTCAATATATTCTAATTTTCTCTCATTGTAAATAAGACTTTGTATTTATCATGGGATTTAAACAAAATGTAAAGTGTAATTATACAGTACTTTAAATAGTGGTTGATTAGAAATATTTAAAAACTGCATTAATATAAAAATGCTTTTCGTTAAAGGATTTATTATTATTATTTTTTAAATTTCATTTTAGGTGTTAACGAGAAAACGTATTTTGTCAGCAAACATAAAACACATTTTTTCCTATAAGCTAAACTAATGCACGGCGAGTAAAGTATAATTTTACCATATCAGATGAATTACGCCAGTTTGAGTAAAGCACGATTTTATCTTAGTGACTGATAATAAGTTAAAGAGTCAACGACGGCTATAAGAATTGTAATCTAATCTAATCTAATATATTATAATCACTATTAATAATAATGAAGAATGAGTATTTATGAGTTTATTTTCTACATTGCAGATCGTCTGATCTAGAGCTACTAAATTTGAAAAAAATATATTTTGAAAAGTGAAAAGTGATTTTTGAAATTTTAATTAATAAAAATTACGCTATATTAGCGTTTTTAAGGGATACTAATGAAAATATTATAATACAAAACTAGTTTTCAAAATATTTTAAAATTTAAAAAAATAATGACACCAGTTTAGTTGTCCTGAAATTTTTTGCAAAACTTAAACCTATTTTTTGTATTTTTAAAAAAATATATATATTATTCTTGCAATAAAACTCAAATCCTTTTCGTTGCTTCCCAAAATATTTAATCGCTTGATTTTCATCTACTGCTAAAAGCAAAGAAAGAAAAATCTTCTTATAATTCGTGTAGTTTATAACAGCAATTAGAAAATAGAATTGCCTTGCATCAAATATAAAATGGAACTTCAAATGGATTACTTTAGTTATATAACATAGTTAGTAACCATATAAACTTTTTAATGGCATTATGACGCTGATTTTATGAGAAAGGTTCATGTACACAATAAACGGAGTAGATGTTAAGCTATTAAAATAAAAATGTTTTAACCTCTGCAACAATTTAATGCTCTTAAAATACTTTATAGATGAAATAATCAAAGTCAAATTTTGTTTAAGAGATTTAATAGAAAAAAAAAGGCACAATCACTGTTCCTGTTGGCCTAGCAGATCGTCACAGGCGGGTAGAATAAAATAAATATTTTAGCTTTATCAATAGTAGCTGTAACATATTAGTAGTACAATAAGTAGCTTTGATATATTAGTAGTACAATAAGTAGCTGTAATATATTTGTTGTACAATAAGTAGCTGTAATTTAACTGCTGTAATATATTTCTTCCTATAATATCACGAATAATAATCATATTATGAGATATTTCAATATTCTATATCGACTTCTCAAGGAATTCATTGAATCAGAAAGAAGGCTTTTTATACCATTCTCCAAATATTAGTAATATCATAGCATTAGAGATCACCCCAAATAGAAGAAGCTAGCACGCATGGAACCTGTTGAAATCTCTATTGACTCAGAGACTATGTCTCAATAGATTTCACCGCAGAGTTAAAGTATCTCGTCATTTGCCAAATCCCAAAGGAAAAGAGATGATATATTTTCCGTCAAACGCCTGTTAATGGAAAGAGAGGAAACAGCCCCTTTCCTTTGAGATTTGGCATGTCGGTATCATTTCTCCAAGGTGTCCCCATGGAGGAAAGTTGCTGTCTACTTGGGGATCCTGGGTACACAGTTCCCATCCGCAATATTTTCAAAATGATTAATAAGATTCAATGAGAGTGAATTTTGAACAGATTATCTATAAGTATTAGAATGATATATTAATCAGAAAGTTGAATATTTAGAGCATTTTGACTAATGAAACGACTGTGAATTTCTCAAAGGAAACTTATTACCTTAAGATCGACGAATTTTGAGTTTAAAATTATCTCTGAACTTCAGATTAAATTTTATTTAAAATTTCAACACGACAAAGCAAATATTTAGTGAAATGTGAAGTCATTTTGTCAGAAACGTCATTAACGGCCTTCTTCGACTATTTGTTTTATATTGTAACTGGTAAGTCATGAAATTTTTGGCCACGAAGTAACACAAAATACTTTAATGAAAAATTTATTGCTTACTCACCGTTTGTTAATAATTTTAATTGTTCCATTATCTTTTCTGAGGTCTTGTACTCCATTTTGGACCATTTTTGAAAAGAATATCAACTTTTTCAAGGCTATGACATAATTTATTGCTTATTATAATTTTGACATGAATGATATATTAATCACGAGAAAATTGAAAAAGCAATTATTTTATTATAAGTAGCAAGAGATGTAAATCTGGTAAATCAAATGTTTCAAATAAAACAGTTTAAGAAACAATTTGAATTTGACTGACGAACTGTTAATGAAACCGAATTTATTGATGTTGAGAATGATAACTGGAACATTTTAATTTCTTCAAAGCAACATTTAAAACTGCTTTTGACAATACAATTTTGTTTCATATAAAAATATTGTATTTTAAAACTTTATAAAGATGCTTTTAAACTCGTTTTCGTTCAATTCGAAAACTCTATCTTCTTCATAGAAATGAATAAAGTACGATTTATTATGGAAACTTTATCTTATTCAAAATATTTACTTTCTATTTATAATTTATTCAATTGGTTCACAATTTTTTATGTATATTTATAAGCCTTTTTCTATACAGAATTAAGAAAACGAAGAAGGATTTCGTAAATATGTAGACTAAAACAATCTTTAATTACTAAACAGTTACAATTATGTTAATTTTTCAAAAATTTTCAAATTCTTGCTAAATTAATCTGTAACTATTAACTTCTGGTAATGATAAACTTTTTATAAGGTGTAAAGTTTTGGCTTAAATATGTTAGGTTACCTTTGTGAAAAACAACTGGTTTGATATAAGCTGGTTTTATAATAATATTTCTGCTTTGAAATATTTAAACAGATTTTTTTTTTCAGTTTAGTTTTCGAAATAAAGTTTACAAACAAAATGCTAAAAGTGAAGCAAATATTATTTAAATTACCTGAAGCCTTTTTTTTTGTTAATTCACAAATATCAACTTAAAAGTGTTAGGGATGATTTTGTGAATATTCTTATTAAAAGAATTTTAAAAATGGAAAAAGTTACAGCAATTGTTTTTTTTCAAAAAATTACACAAATTTTTAAGAAAATATATTTTTCCCAAAATTTACTTGTTTATCAAAAGTGGATTCCTAATTTTACTGAGTTCATTGTATGAATACCACTAAAAATTAATGAACCAATATTACAAATTAAATGGGAAGAAGCATTAAAAAGTTTATTTTTTCAGAAAGTTTCAAAATATTTAAAATTTAATTTTTTTGATTATAAAAATATTTAAAAAAAATCCAAGTTCCTGTACAGCTTTTATCCAGTCATAGAAAAAAAATGAATTTAATAAAAATTGCTGAAAGAGCATTTTTAGGTTGAAAAGGAGACATGTAGATATGAAAAAATGAGCTCAAACTTGGTCGAACTGATAATAATTTAAGAATATTTATTTAATGCATCAAGAACTATAACCATTTCAGAAATTCAATTTAAAAATCATGAAATATTCTATAGACTTCAAAATTCAGTTTTTTTCTTTTTTCTTTTTTTAAAGGAGAAAGAATGATCCTGTATTTACTTGCAAAATGGACTGGAAAAAAGTTGATTCGACACATTTTTCTAAGCATCAAGACACTGGCATAAAAGGACAAAAATCGATTTATCTGATACTATGCATTTGCGATCTAATAAATATCAGAGATGGAGAATCTGAAGTAATGTAACGGAAAAAAGATGTCTTTAAAAATTTAAAGGTTTTTTTTTTTCGAATATTACTATATTGTATGTATTGTTACAATCTAACTCTAATCAAAACTGGGTTTTTCGAACAGAGTAATAAGCAGTTTTCTCATTTGAATTATTGTTCAATAGCTTATTTCTAAACTGTAATGCTCCGTTCCGACGACCAATGTGTCTTGAGACAGACACATTTTGCCCTCTTTCTTCTTTCTTGTAGTTTTCCGGGGTTCTTTGATAGTTGTTCATTTCAATTTGCGAGAAGTTCCCAACCGACGTTCACAGCCTGGGGGGGGGGGGTACTACAATGGGTCAGTTGACAGATTTGCGACCATATCCGTAAAGGAAACAGCCCGTCAGAGCGGGACTTAAGGGATAGGCAAATAATCAACTGAAAAAAGACTTTAAATGACGTAAATGATTAGTTGAATTTGCTTTATTTTATGTTCATTACTTTATTTTTATGTTGTTTGAGCTTATACTTGTAAGAAAGAAAAAATTAATAAAATTTAAATTTTTATACGGTTTCTCTGTCTTAAACTCAAATTTAGTTAATTATTTTTGAAACATTCACACTCTAAACATAAACTTTCCACTCTATATCATTACCATAGATAATTGTAGACAATTTCCTTCCGAGAACGACTAGCCATTCAGAGGGAGGAGCTTGTTCGAGATAGCCATTTATTAATTTAAATAATGAAATTAAAACTTCCATAATCCCATTCATCAATTTTTCTAGCAGAAGAATGGATTTTTTTTTTCAAATAATAGAGTGTCGAGAATATTTTACTAAATATGACTAAAAGGACTGTGAGACTTACATAACATTTCATAATTTTAAGCCATAAATAGCGTATGATTTAATTGTGTGGATTCAAATACGCAATTAGCATAAAACATATTTTTTTACTTTATTTAAAGAGTTTTTATATTTAAAAGTGTAGCCGTTTAGTGTAACCGTTTAGAAAGTTGCCACGATTCGAACCTATTAAGCCGAGATTTGTGTAAATATATTGCATATTCTATATATTAGGCGAAAAGGTCGAGTTCTGTTCAATTTCTTAGTATTAGTGCCCATGCGCCATAAGAGCATAGAATTATCGCTTCTAAAACTTATAAGCTACAATTAAATCATTCAAAGACGCTACAAAAATTATACACTATTCCACAAGTATTTTAAGCATTCTATGTATTCTTAATTGAATCAGTAAGATAGTCCATTCCAGAAACGGAAGGTGCCATCGAATCAAATAGTAACTAAAAGTGAAACAAGAGACTAAGTAATGTGATGTTGAAGTCTGGGCTTCGGAGTATTGCTTGGAACCCTATTCAAACTTTCATATGGATCTTATGCATGATTAATTCTACAGTGGAGTAAAACACTGTTAATCTATAAATGTCTTTTTTACTGTTTCACAATGTGATTTTAATCTAGGAAATTAATCAAACAGTGGATAAAACGTTGAATGGGAATCTCTATTTTGACGGAAATCTTTTCCTCCTATATATAGCCTGAAAAAAATCTGCTCTGTCTCATTTACAAAAATTTTATGAAAAAATATGAAAAGGCTTTGCAATTTGGATCAATTATAAACATGTATAGATAATTTTTAAACTTAGCTACTCCCTTTTTCTTACTATTACATTTAAATACCATTCATACTCACGTAATAACTTCCGAATGCGGCACTCCTATTTAATTTTGAAATCCATTGCATACATCGCAGGAAGAATAAATAAGTGACGTCACAGTAAATCATAAGACAACGTACAATTTACCATTAAATGATACAAACAATAGGACTTGTAATGGGACTTTAATATGAAAGAAATTGACTACAGTGTTAAGTTAATATTGACTTTCAAATCATGCTTCAATCATACTAAACATCTCATATTTTTTATGTTTCAATAAACTTATTAAAATGCAGAAACATTACAATACTCAAAACCATTACCATTATCATTCCCATTGTTAGAATGCAGATTTATGCTTAATCACGTGAAAAAAAAATAGATTTTCTATAAAACAACAGTCAAAGACATTTAATATCCCAGTAAAGAAAGCAGAAATTTCCATCTTGTACTTCTAAAATATGAAAAAAAAAAAAAAATTAAAACTAAAAACAAACAGTAAAAAGGAGAAATATTAGTTCTCCAACGAAACAGAATAAGTTATTTTTTGGTAAAACCCTGGATGATGGACAGGAAGATATTGACTTATCGGATTTATGATTCAATTTCGATTTATTCGCGTGTTGAGTTCAAAAAGTCGAAAGTTTCTCTACTTTTTATAAAGTTACTACGATTTTTAAAAGAAATCTGTGATGGCTTTTCTTTATAACCCACCGTTAACAGGTTTATTAGTAACTTCAGGCACTGATAAAATTGTTTTTTTTAATATCAGTTTTATTTTCCTGTTTCCTAATAGCTATTATTATATTGTTGTAGAATAAACAAATTATATTTACTTGCTTTTACAAGTTGAAAATAAGCTCATTTATTTTAAGTTGGTTGTATCGTAAGTAAATACATTGAACAAACAGAAAATATTTAACATTATCAGGAGAGTTACATTGTAAATAAGTTTGATATTGACATGGATTACAATAAGTAAAATCTAAGCTAAAGATAAAAATGTTTAAATTAATTTACTAAAATTGTTTACAATTTTCTTTATAGATTTACACAATTTCTTTTGAAAATGGGCCGTATAACTGTAAAGACTCCCCTCCCCTGTGTGTGTTATCATCTGTGATGCTGAATAATAAAATCACAAGAACATACGAGTAGTGACCTGTTACCTATTAACACCACCTACCTATTTCCCTACCTTAGAAGGTACGGTTTGACATCGGCGGAGCATACGGGCAAAAACAGTTGCCTATCAATGTACATGGACTAGTAAAGCTAAATGATTTTCATTTAATACCCAAGGGAAATTCACATAACTATATAAATCAATGAATTTGAGGTAATTCTTAATCGCATCGTTTTCTCTAATGCCTTCTTGTGTATTCAATTGTTTGGACTCTAAATTTCGTCTTTTCATTACATATTTCCTTTCAGATGAATGATTTTCAGGCTATAATTTACATTTCACAACTAATTAATTTCTTTCTGCCATCCTTAAATGCTGTACATTCAACCAGTTATATAATATCTTCCGCCTGCGAATGTGAACGAATATTTACTTTACATTCTATATTCTGCATTTATATATTTCATTATTTTGATTAAAAATAAAATGATTGATGTTACGCATTTCAAATTTGTCATTCAACCCATACCTATTTTACTGGTAAAATAATCCTCGTGATAATAGAAATCAGTGTAGTAGTGACCTGTGTGTTGATGACATGGCCATACTCATTATTAACTGCTGATGTAATTACTTCGACATGAAACCTGGAAAATGCAATTTTATGACCCGACTTTGAATTTACAGTTAGTTTAGTCAATTCGCTTGATACAGATTAGACAATTTACGGGATGTCATCGCATGACAAGAGCAACATTAAGTGCTATTTGCCCTCCAAATGCAATTTCAAAGCCTATTTAACATTACGTCCGTTTTCTTCCCGTTTATTCCATTTTTTTCTTTCCTCGGTGAATTCTACAATGGAATTAGGGTGATGCATTTGATGTATTAATTGCCTTGTTCCATGGAAGAACACTAGGAGTCTCCATGTATCTTTAAACGTTTTTTTTTTTGTTCTGAACTGGCACAGGTGACAAACAAGGACAAGATCCACAGTCACATAGAACAAAACACTGAAATACAAATTTATAAATTAATTCAAACGAAACCATTATACCATTATTAGAGCAGAATGCCGACACAACCAAAGCTACTCTCTCTATCTCGTTACTTCGACTCTCATTCAAGTTCTATCACCATAATATCGTGCTTTTTCTTTTTGCCAGATGGCGTAGTAAGTTTAGGTATGTTTCACATGACAATCGTGTTTTTTCTTTTTGCCAGATGGCGTAGTAAGTTTAGGTGTGTTTCACATGACAAAGATTTGAGCTATCAGATTACCATCATGCTAAAAATGTTCGCGATGACTATTTTGAGTCAGATATCCCAATTTTTGTATCTAGACAAATGGAGAAACCGACAATGGAGGCAGCTACTCCTCCTCAAACTTTCATGTAACAGCCAAGTGTGGATGTTTTCTCCATCGCTGAAGATTTGATGCACATTAAACTCACGTACATGGTCGATCATCTATGGAATCTGATATCAAAATTGTGACTCGTTGATCTCGAAGTCAAGATCTTACCATCAAGACGATGCGAGTAATAACTGAAGTTTTAGAAAAAAATAATCAAGTAATTTGAAAATTAAAATAATTTATTTAAAATAAAATAATAGTTAAATGATTTCATCTTCCATTTCTTAAGTTTCTGTTTTTATTATAATACGTTCAATAAAACTTATTTTTATAATACGCTACATACAGAAGTAAAAGAGAAAAGACTTCAGAAAATTTAAAAATATCTAAAAACATTTTTTTTGTTCTTCTTACAACTGAGAAGAACATTTCTAAGTTCTTTCAAAATGTATAACAATCGCTCTTTCAAAGAATATTTTATGAATTACCTCTGTGAGAGAATTCTTCGCGTTTCTGAAGGTATATTACTACATAAGAAGTTATAAATTTTGCTGTCATAATCAATTCGTGAGACTGATGAAATTTTCTCTTCAAGTTTTACTTGTATGTTGTATAAAAGGATTTCTTCACAATTGTGTACCCTTTGTCTCTCACAGTGTTTCTTTGTAATATGATAAGAGCTTTCTGATTAAACAGGTTATTCAAAAATTCTCTTTCTTTTAAATTTATATATATTTGAACTGTTTCAGCTATGAAAAGGGAAGCTTTGAAAAAAATTATTCTACTGTTTAATTCAATTACTAAAATACTAGGTTTACTTAGGAACGAACCTATTAATTTTGAGATGATGAGAGGTCAAATGACGAGGACGACACTTGAGCTTGCATCCTGCTGCCTTCACTTATATATCACATCAACTGGATTTATACCATTTTTTTTTTTACTTCGTGAAATCGCATAACTGATTTGATCTGTTTTCATAAATTTTTTTAGAATATAATATACATTAGAGCATAGAAAAATGTAAAGTTCCTTGGTAACTTTTTTCACTTTGAACCTTTGTTATCGAGCTCAATTTAGCTATAGTAATAGTAATATTAGCTAATTCTAAAGAAATTTTGGGAGTGAACTCATAATATTGAACCTCGATCAGATTAGCGAGAACGACATTTTAACCGACATTCTCCCACAATCTCCTAAACCACACCAAACGGACGAATTTCACTTGCATCAGATCTGCTTACACGTTGGTGGAATCAGTATTTGGTGGTTTTTCGTGATTTGATCGGCATTCACCCACAATCTCCAAACCCACACCAAACGGATGGATTTCACGTGCATCAGATCTGCTTACAAGCTGGTTCTTTGGTGGAAACGGGTCTCAAAGTTGGAACTCTCCGGTCCCAGAGCTGAAACTTTATTACCAGGTCACGGTTTCTCTCCTTTTGGTATCGTCTTGCAATATGGTTTGTGAACTGCGATTTTCTCGAAAGCCTGGGCTTGACTTGGAATTAAATCTATCTGCCTATGAACACGATAATTCTAAAACGAAAGAAGAAAGAGCTAAACGAATTATATTTATTATATGAACTAAACATGAAATATAACAAATTTGCTTGAAGTTTCGAATGAAATTGCCGAAAGGAAACCTATCTATCCGGCTTTATATATAAGAATAGAATAATAAAAAAACCCCGCTAGAACAATGAATATTAGCTAATGATTTTATCAAAAAAATGTAGATTTGTGCTAAATTTTGAGCCAATATCAATTTTTTAACTGTTGCTGGTCTGTTCTATTACTATATATGTGGTCGCTATAACTCAACAAACTAGATGAATGAAATTGGTATATAGCATTTGCATCAAAATTTGGGATCTGTTTATTAAATTAAATTTATTGAAATTTATTTTTCAATTTTTAAATTCTACATTCATTTTAAAGACCTGCATCAGATCTGCATCTAATAAGACCTGCAAATAATTAGATCTACATCTAATTAGTTCTGCATCTAATAAGACCTGCAAATAATTAGTTCTGCAAATAATTAGTTCTGCATCTAATAAGACCTGCAAATAATTAGATCTACATCTAATTAGTTCTGCAAATAATTAGATCTACATCTAATTAGTTCTGCAAATAATTAGATCTACATCTAATTAGTTCTGCATCTAATAAGACCTGCAAATAATTAGATCTACATCTAATTAGTTCTGCATCTAATAAGACCTGCAAATAATTAGATCTACATCTAATTAGACCTGCATCATATCTGTATCTAATTACACCTGCATCTAATCAGATATGCATCAGATAGTACAAT
>JAPMOR010044950.1:190556-204394 GCA_026543865.1 Argiope aurantia
ACACACACACACACACACACACACACACACACACACACACACACACAGATTTCTATCATTATAAAAGGGAAAATCATTTTATAACAATATTTCAATTTGTTGTTAAAAAATATTTGTAACACATATAAAGCACATACAGGCTATATACAAAATAATAAATTAAAAGTTGAATAATCGTGAAAGAAAAGTCTATTCAATAACTAATTTTTAAACTGTTAAAGATAGGAATATAGTTTCAATTCGAAAAGGCTTTGTATGACATAAAGAATTACATTTTGCTTTGTTTCTATCAATAACCATACCTCTGAGGCAATCTTAGAACAAGTTTCTATCTAGAATGATCAAAACTGAGTAAACTCTTATATAACTATTCTAGACGATTTTAAGATATTTTAACGGCTGCTTCAAGGAACCGAATCCGATTCTTATAAACGACCTTCATTGTTCTAAAATAATGGGATTCAAAGCTTCATAACTTGGTTCGTTTTAATCATAGTGAAGAGGAATTTTCTTGCTGAAATTTTTAGTTTGTCAAGAATATTAAATACAATATGATTAATAGGACTTCGAGGTTATCTAAAAATTCATTTTGTATTCTTTACAGCAATACATTTATCGACTGAAAAGCACAAACTATAGTTATTTATATTTTAAAAACATTTTCCCAATCGGAATTATACATTTATAACGATTTTGAAATTAGCTATAATAACATATTTATAGTGGGAACCACATATATAAATAAAGCAAGAAATATGCAGATCAGAAACAAGAAACATTTATTTTTCAGTTTATTTTCCTACTTAGATAATGTTAAGATTCTGTAAACAGTTTGTTTCCATGTCACATATTATCGGATTTAAGCTACAATAAAACGTGCGGGAGTAATCTTATTGAACATTTTGGCTTAAATTTCTCTCTCTGATTCTTAGTATAATCAAATATATGTTTCTTTTTACTTTCATTTCCATTTCAATAAATGCGCGTATGTCAGAAACAGCATTCTTAATACGATTGCGTTTTAGCGTCTAATTTCCTAAAATTGCACGAGTCATGTTAGATTCAATCAAAAATTAAGTAAGAGGATATTTCGATTTCCTTTTGGAATTTTTGGTTTTTATTTTCTTGGTATAATTCATTTTTCTGTCAGTCGCGTTAAATATAAACGAATAAACCGAAAGCATATCTAAGCGAATAAATAAGAATTTTCATCTTTGGCGGTAAAGATTTCTTATTAAATTGAAATCGTCGTATTTCAGTTGCAGGATACCGCTGCTTTTGATACTTGGAATAATCGCATTAAATCATGTGATTTAGTGACAGTAATATCCTTTCACAGTAACACTAATACAATAACGCTAATTCATCCAGAAAATTCTAATTTGGATTTAGAGATGAGTAAAGACAATTTATGTAAATAAGTCAGCTTTAGTTTCGCATGATAACTTTTTGTTCCTTATTTAATGAGAGCAGATGTTTGCGTATCAGGAGAAGATAGCCTTATTTGGATCACTTAAACATTTTTTTAATGTACAGTAATAAAGAATTAATTATAATAAAAAGCAATCTGATTTTACTGCAGTTTTTTACCTTGAAAAAACTCTTTGAGAAATGGATTTCAAAGTAGAAAATAATAGCTTATTAAAATTTTGTCATTGGACTAATCAAAGAAATCGTTATTCCAAATTGGACCATCAGTTTATTTAAGAATATTAAAGCAAAAATAGTTCTTCATTGTCAAATTCACATCAGCATGCTATGTATGAATTTGTATATGATGTTTTAAGCATTGCATCTTTTTTTCACATTAAAAAAAAGAGTTTAGATTAGATTAGAGTGAGCTTAGTTTTTTTAAATTAGCATTTGATGTTTTAATGTCATTTTGATGTGTTTTCTCTTATTCTTAATCCAATTGCACTAGTTATTACAACTGCTAATTGGACCATTCCTTTAATGTGAAATAAGTGTAATAATCTAGATTTGGCTAATCCAATTAAAAAAAACTGTTTGCTATCCAGTCTGAGTAATTTTTGGATTGGAAATTAAATTTTATTGACGTAAGAGCCATATTTAGTTACACTACGCCAAACATATGGTTAATGAGCAATTCTGGATTTTAGCAGGAAAAAAAAACCTACCTTATCTTTAAACTAAATTTATTATAGTAAAATGTAGACAAGCTAGTTTTCAATTTTAGGATAAAATAATATATCTTGTATTTACTTTAAAATAGCTTTAGGATTATTTGTCTTTTGTTAAAATGTTTAATAGCTTATATTTAAATGTAAGCACTCATTTTCTCTTTAAAAAATATTCCACATACCACACTTATATCATTACAACAAAACTATATTTTGTAAATCAAATATTATTTGGAACTGAGAATTTCATTGATTTTCGTAAACACATTATTGTATCAAAACTATAACGAATAGTTAGAATTTTTCTCTGCTGCTCTATTTTTTATTATAATAAAAGAGCTGATACAGAATTTATGATTAACTCGAACATTTTTAACTCGAATTTGCAGATAATGCAAATGTGTTTCTGCAATCCTTTGTTAGTTCAAAAATAAAATTAAAAACTGAGAAATGTTATACCACTTTCTAATTGTCAAAAATTACTTTAATTTTTAAAATTATTGTCGTTTGTTCAAAACTTCCTTACCTTGTATTTTCTGTGATTGTAAGTAAATAGTTTTTAGGTACTCAAATTTAACTCGAGAACTTTACTGCTGTAGAATGCATCCAGATAAAGACAATTGGGAATATTCACTCCTCGATTTTTCGTATATTTAGATCATCTAGCACCTTTTTCTCTGTTCTCATTCAGTTCTCTTCTGGCTATTTTGAATATATGCCTGAAGAGGGGTAGTACAAGAAGGATGTGTTAAATTCTCTAAGGTCTTGACAGTCTCCTGAACCTGTAGCATAAGTGGTATAACGTTGGGGGGAGCGTTCTTAAAAAACATAATGAACTCCTATAAAATCCCCCAACCTGTTGCAAGCCTTTAAACTTTTCCTAAAAACAGCGGATAAAAAAAGAAAAGATATTGATCCTGATCAAAAGACGTTTCCCTAAGAAATTAGTAGTAGTTTTAGAGACTCCTGTCCAATCTATTGTATGAACTGACCCATAACTCCTCCAGCTTCTTTTCATGATTTCGGAAAATGCAAATTCTACCTTAAGTACAACTCACTGAATCCAAGAAGCTCTCTTACTGGCCCGTATTCCAACTATTTCAAGCCAGCATATTTACAGCAATTGATTCGCTCTTTCTCTCTTCTTTTGCCAAGACTCGATGGAATTAATTTTAGGAAAATATGCCATTTGCCATGAAAATACTACATAACTCAGACAATCATCATTTCTGCTTAACATAACATCATCATAGTTTATGTTTTCAGCTGCACTGGAAAAAGGAAGGAGGAGCAAGTTTTCGATTGCCGTGTTAGTGATCCATCCCTCTACTACCCCATAGCAACAGAGAATAGTACGTTTTGTACTTTGTATTATAATGAAGAAAGTCGAGGATGTACTTTGGAAACCTTCATTTTCACTAAAATTTGTTATTGACATTTTTGGTCAAAAGACTACATACCAAATTTTATTTATTTAAGTCGTGTTTTCGAATTATTGCGTTTTCATATACGCGAATATACAGAACAAAAATGGTTCCTCTTTTGATAGATTTGATCCTACATTTAATACACATATATAGTTCTCATGATAAATTTGTTTGGCAAATTTCATCCATATTGATCTTATCCACTTTTATCGCATTAACATATACGCCGTAAATGGATAGACAGATTTCCCTTTGACTGATTTCATCGAAATTTGGATAGAAATGAATTCAGTATTAAGACTGTATATGAAATCTTATTACTCTAGCTGAATGCGGTTTTTAGTCATTATGTTTACAGATAGACAGACAAACAGGCATAATTCCAAAAATGTGTTTTTCAGGCTCAAAGATATGTGAAACGTGGGGATACTTATTAAAATTTCGCGCTCGAATTTTTTGATTATTACAATAGATAATAAAGAGTAATAAATTTTTTTCGCTTATTTAAGAAATTTTGAGCATGTGCATTTTTAATTGCATTGCTCATTGTGAAGTGTTGATTTACAGTTATTGAATTCAAAACGCTGATTACTGTTTACTAAAATAACTTTTGTATTTAATGTAGTTTATTTAAAAATATTTAACATTTCTTAAATTATAATTATTGCCACTTTTTTAATAAAATTACTTAATACATGTTTATGAATGTGTATTATTTATTATTATTTATTACATTTGCAGAAGATTTAGTTTAAAAATCGTCCTTTTCTCTTGTCTCTCATTTTAAGACATTTAAATTCAAATTTCTGAATACATCAAAATTTATTTTTCCCCCATCGGACTCGAATGAATCAGGTTTCACTATAATCAAGAAATTTTTTAACCTAGAACTTTGTTTTTCGAAAAGAAATTGTCATCACAGTTTTCTTTTTTAATATTCAGGGAAAACTAAATCGAATCCTTTTTCAACACAGGCGAAAGCAAATATTTCAAGTTTTGTTAAATTGTCATTTGCGATTTCTAGAGTAACTAATTTTAATGATTCAAGAGATTTTTTTAAAGATGATCGGAAATAACATTTTTTGCAATAAAACTCAGGAGTGTCATCATATAAAAATATACGAACATGAATTATTTAACCACGTAATATTAAAAAAAAAATGTTGAAAACGATTCTGTGACAACACTCATCCACAAATTTAAAAACGTTAATAAAACTTATAACATACGTAATTATCATTATTGTATCAAAATGATGAATACTAAAAACCACACATAGCAAAACATACTATATGAATTTTGATGTATCGAAATGACACCTTGTGACAAAATACAGCAATTTAGGAACAAAAATCTATTCAAGTATTTTGAACCAATACAATTTTTTGGCAAATTTAATAAGTGATGACATATCAAATATTATAAAACGTTATGTTGCGCAAATAATTCGTATTCCAAAAAATTTTCACAAAGCAGTTTTTATTTATTTTTTATTTTTTATGGAGCTGTATTTTGAAGCTCGCATCCTTTTCACATCCCTTTTGTTTTGCACTATGGGTCTTTAATTCGATAATCCCTCAAAAGTATTTTTTCAATTTATACATTAATTAATTATTTGAATTGTCATCAACAAATTATTCGCTTTGATCACCAGGAAAATTCATTTTTGCAAAAAAGGAATCGAAGCAAATTGCTGATTTTTGTAACAATATTTTCTGTTGCTCTTTATTCATTTGAATTTTTTTTGAAGTTAATTCAAATTTAATAATCTCATTTTGCTTATTAAAATTGAATTACTCCTTCTCCGTTTTTACTTTTTTCTACTGATTACTAGTTGTTTTACGCGTAAAGTATTTTTTACATACAGGATGATTATATGAAAATTAATTACATTTCTTTTATAACTTATTGGCTCTTGCAATCAAATGTTTGTGAAAGGAGCACAAAGAGCAGAATCCGTTAATTATCGAATTTTAAAAGTCTGTTTTTCATGGAAAAGCTAAATTTGATCCTCAAAAAAAAAAAAAAATACTTAGCATCTTTCAGGCGTTTAAAACTATCGGAAGCATTATATTTTCTGTTTCTGTTAAGTTTCCACTATTGTCTAGTTTCAAAGAAGCAGCTGACAGATATATCACTCATCAGTTTGTCCGACATTACGTTAAACCAACCATCATTCTGTCCTGGTCTCTGACATTTTACCTACCTATTCATGGATAATTCGCGATGCTAATAATTAAACCTATAATGAATGATTTCATAATTTTAACCTTCCGTTGGCCGCAATATCTAATAAGTATTCAATACGATAAGATCACTAAACTGTAATTTTATTCACGAAATTACTCATCAGATGTGGTAATCCACAAGATTTTAGTTACAATTGTGCAAAATGAGAATTGAATGTTTCTAAAGCAGAATTTCGATTTTTACTCTTATCCAGTTGATGGATGTTTAGCCAGCAAATGGTAAGCGAACGTTTTGTGAACTTGGTGAAGAAGTCATACCGCAATAATCAGGACTAGGAATAGTTTTTTATAATAACTTAACCACTAATATTATTTTAATAGTAACTAATAATGACAATATCCATTCAGTCAGTATCTAGTTATATGCAAAAGAGAAATCGAAAGCGAAGTCCACATTTTGAAGTCAAAATTTCGTTAAGTTGAGGTTGCTATATTTTATATATACTTGATAGGCAGAAACTTTCAAACCTGCTACATATGCTAAATAAAGTATTATATTTAAAAATAATACTAAGAATTAAAAATGATAACAATATTGCCCTTCAAAGTATGCTCATTCCAAATTTAATTGCTCTGTGTCCAATGGTTTATTTACCATAGAAATAATAGACCGATAGATAGATATTTGCGTTATTATTAGAGAAAATAAAGGTGAGCATTCCTTTTAGATTCTAGCATTATATATTTCTAGACCATCATTGCTGAATCTTACAAATATAGTGGATGAAAGACTCCCCCCCTCTCAAATTTGTTCTCTTTTTATAGAAATATTTGTTCTTTCAAACCCGAATTTAGTTCAAAACCTGCACATTATATGATTTTTACATATTTGATTTCTTCTCAGTTTTGGTTAAATACTATTTCTTCTTCTTAAGTTTGAAAAGTTCGTCACAAACATTTTTGATTTATTATAATTTACTACGACGTTTATTTCCATTTAGAATTTACTTACGTGGTTTATTAATGTGCCATCTTTTAATATGTTTGGTCTGGCCCAAGATAGCCAGTTTGCTCTTGTGTCATAAAATGCCATATTCAATTCCCCTCTATTCTCTTTTATTTCCATGAATACAATTTTTATTTCCAAAGAATATTAGAATAATAAGATGGACGTACAAGGGGTGTTCAAATGAAAAGGTACGAAACGACACTGTGGGTTTAAATGAAGACTTTATTCAAAGTATTCACCATGGGCCTGAGCACAACGATCCCATTGATTAACGAACCGAAGGATTCATTATTCCCAGAATTTCTGTGGCCGTGAAGAGACCTAGTCCTTCACGACGAGACCTAGTCCTTGAGTTTGCCGTCCAAGGTCCGCTACTTGATGAATTCCTCGAGCACAGAAGAACCATTAACTCCGATGTGTACTGTGAGACACTCCGAAGACTACGCAGGTCTATCAAGAACAAAAGACCGGGGTTAATCACGGAAGGTGTGGTTCTGCTCCATAATAGCGCGTGTCCACACATCTTCAGGGTCACACACGCTGAACTGGTCAAGTTAAAGTGGGAGCAGCTCGACCACCCGCCCTACAGCCCGGACATGTCACCCTGCGATTTTCATGTGTTTGGTCCCCTGAAAAAAATATCTGAAAGGAAAGCGCTTCAATTTGGGCTGCGAACTCAAGGACGCTTGAAGGACTGGGTCTCGTCACTGCCACAGGAATTCTGGGAACAAGGAATCCTTCGGCTCGTTAATCAATGGGATCGTTGTACTCAGGCCTATGATTTAAACTTTGAATAAAGTCTTCATTTATACTCCCAGTGTCGTTTCGTACCTTTTAATTTGAACACCCCTATGAGATATAAACTTCATGTCTTTTCCGTGAATTTTTCTTTTTGAAAGAAAAAATTTGAAGAATATACAGAAATTCTTTATTCTTGAGTCGAAAAATATTTATTTTATCGCTTCTTTAATTGTTAAAGTTTTTTTTGTAGAATTATTCAGCCTGTTTTGAAAGAAACTCAATAATCTCTATTAGAATGAAGTTCTTTTTAATTAATGTTACTTGCCATACTTGCCAACTCCGTGCATCCAACTTTTTTCCACCAACAAAATTCTTTAAGCTAAATTTACCAAATGTAAAAATGTTTTCTTCAGATGAACGATTATTTTTCACATTTTATGAGGATAAAAAAGGCTACTGGCATTCTGTAATATTTGAATACTGAAAAATATTTATTCTGTGCATTTTTAAAAGAATTAGTAGTTTTTCTCCTCTGGATTTATTCAACCTGGTTTAAAGGAAACTCAAGCAATGTTGCTGCTATCAATTCCTTCTTATTTGGAATTTAATGATTGCTTGGTACATCGACTAAATTCTTAAAAGTAACGAACTACTTTATTTTTTTAGCTAATTCTTTACTCAGAATTCTCAAAATTAAATAAAAGACCTTTTTTAAGAAGAACGAATATTTGTGATCCTACTTAAACACAAAAAATAAGGAAATACTTTAAATACTTTTTTCAAAGAATGCAACTATTTTATTTATTCAACACTCAATTTTTATCCTATCTGTGAAGTGGAACGTATGAAATAATTTCTAAATAAAGCAAAAATAAAATTTTTCGCAAATTCCGATTTATGATATGCTTTTCTTACTTTTTTCCGATGAGTGCTTATTTCCCCTATTTTTCAAATATAGGAGGAAAAAATTGCATAAAAGGAACTGATATCTTTAGACTCACTAATAATGTACCTTTCAGGTACAACAGAAATATCAAAGTAATAACAACAACAAAGGAAAAAAAAAAGGCATACCACTAACGGAAAGTTAAATGATACCTTCTGTTTGGTATGAACTCGATGTAAACATCTTTTTCAATATAACTCTAGGGAAGCAGCTTTTCGGGTTGATGTTCGTATATATTTCAATTCAAAGATGGAAAATATATCTTCCAGAATCTTTGGGTTCCGTGTTCTTCTCTTTATTTCTGACGAATGGCAACGCATTTTTCTCCAGGCTAATATTGAGAATTCGAGTTGTTCTTTTTTTTTCTTCTGTCAAGAATGTACGGAAAAAACCACTAAAAATACAAAGCTTACTTCTCTCTATCTTCTTTTTTAGAAGAATACTATCGAATTTTTTTTATTGTTAAGGAATGGCTATAGAATAAACATTTTATTCTTAGGGGAAAAACATTGCAGTTTTTGTCGAGGCTTTAACGAGAAGCCATGAATAAAATATATTCTCATCAATTAATTTCAATACAAATGGATATATTGTAGTATTTAAATTATTTATCCTTGAGTTGTTAATTATACCTTCGGATTAAATAATAAATAACCTAAAAAATAATTAGTTTTAAATTATTTAAAAACTAAGATTTTTAATGATTGAGTTTTAGTTTAGTTTAGTTTAGTTATATTAACGTCCCGTTTGAAGCAACACTAGGGCTATTTCGGGACGGACCTAGTAATTTTGAACCGTGATCAGATGACGAGGACGACATCTGAGCTGGCACCCCCCTCTCCACACCACACCACACCAGCAGGAGGACGTTTGGTCAGGACGGATTTAACGTGCAACAGACCCCCTTACACGATGGTTCTTCGGTGGAATCGGGTCTCGAACCTGAAACCCTCCGGTTTCGTTTTAATGATTGAAAATTGTAAACATGCTAAGAAATACTTGCTGAAATTAAGAAATCAGGCAATTAAATACTTTTTCATGGAATTTGTTGAGCTCAGTGAACTTAATTTGTATTCATTAGATACACATTTAATATTCGTCTTTAGTTTAATTTTATAATGCATTATAGTCTCGCAAATTAAAAAGGATGGGGCTTCACAATATGGAGTGAATTTGGATGTTAAGTAACGTGAGCTGTAATATTTGTCTTGTGACTGTAAAGCCACGCGTATTCCATTCATTTGGAGTCGTTAAAGCAATTCATTTGTATTTTTTTCAACCTTTTTATTGTTATTGCGTTTCTATTAAAATTCGTTAAAACAGTTAGAATTGCTTTTTCTTAATCTGTTGAGTTTTATTTCACTACTTTTTTAATTAGAAAAATAATTTCATAACTAGCTAAATGAATGCTTATTTAAATTTATGCAAAAATGATGCAACAAAAAATTTAGAATTTTGATAGGTTTAGGATTTAGATACTTCATGAAAATACCTAAAAATGCTGGAATAATGTATTGTAACTTCAGTATTCGGTATAATGCATTTTTGTAGGTCATTAAAAAGAACCAGGTCTTCATTTGTAAGTTTCAAGTTACAATTATGATTGCTTGACAGGTTTTTTTAAAATTAAATCTAAAAATAATTTTAATTTAGTCTAACATATGGAAATTTTTAATTTTTTTAAGGAATTAATTTATGTATATGTGTATTTAGGTGAAGTTTTCTCTATCGTTGAAAATGTATATTTTAAGAAAATAAGAGAATTTGCTGAATATTTTTAATATATTTTGTAAATTTTTAAATGCTGCCCCCTTTATTTTTTGAAAACTCTATACAAGAAGTCTTAATGAACTAATATTATTAACTAACATTTTGATACCATTCATTCTATTTATGATGTTTGAGATTTTTATATGGTTAAAGAAAGCTGAAATTTCAAGCAAAATATTGTCTCAAGGGGAGAAGAGGGGAATTTTCTCCTATTTTTATTATTTGCATGCTATTGTTTAATGTAACGAATGTTAACAGTTCAGCCCTTGGTGATCTCCAAGAAGTAAGCAAATTTAAACGGTATTTTCGTCAGTCATTGAAGAGAATAATTGACTTTTAGTTATAAGGCCAACAAACTCCATGCTAAAAGAATTAGATTTCATCTTCGATAGGCAGAATTTTATAGGTCATACCAAATTGATCTTCTCTCACAGAAATGATTTAACAGTAGTTTCCTTAACAATATGATATTAAAGGTTTCTTATTATGTAAAATTGCGCAGAACGGCTCAAAAAAGATCATTTCAATTTGCTATGCAAAAAATTAGTAAGCAGCTTTTCAAAGCATTCCACTTGCGCATGTTTTAGTTGCTTGTGATTGTGTGTGTAACTGTAGTTGTTTAAGAGACATGAAATAAGATTTCAAATAATAATTCCTTCATAACATTCGTGTATTTTCATTACTGTTATTATACAGTTTTTTTTTTATTTTCAGTAAAGAATTATATCATCTTTGGATAAGTATTTATTTTTCGTGTATGTTTTTATCGTAAACAATACGAAAATGAATATATTCTATAAATCTTTGATATTCTATAAATAAATTTTTTGTTTGTTTTCAACAACATTTTTATTTCGGAAAGTAGATGAAAAGCTGAATAAAATTACCAGATGATTGAATATCACATCTGTCTGTTTCTGTCGGAATTTTTAATATTCATTTAGATTTGGCAAATTGCATTCATACATTCTATGTAACTCTCAATTTTACAAACCCATTAGATAAACCAGCAGAAATGGTCTCCCAGAAACTTTTTTGCATGCACTCCAATATAGGTATTATTCCCTTCCTCCGTATAAAACTAAGACTCAGGGTAAGAAAGCGAGTATCTTGCCTAGCATTGGTGAACGATATTTACAAAGTACATATTTGGCGGGTTTTTTTTTAATTTAACGATTTTACTGAATCTTTCGACAGAATATGTATTTTTGACATCTTTATGCTGACCAATTAACACCAAAATTTGATACAAAACGACATTTGTAGTCACAGGATAACATACCAAATTTCAACGATTTAATCAGTGCGTTTACATACATGTGAAAGTACAGGCAGAGAGAGGGTCGCTTACTTGACGGACTTGATTCAGAATGTGATAAGTACCTATATTTTAGATTCTAAACCCATGTACCAAATTTTATTTACCTAGCTCTTTGATTTTTGTAGTTATCGAGTTCATTTGCGTTCGAATAGTCAGGTAGACTTCTTGTGAATGGGTTTCGTTCAAAATTTGATAGAAATATACAAATTTGGTCATATTTCCTTAAATCAAATTTCAGCCATTTTCCTCGCAGCATTTTTTAGTTATCGAGTTAACAGACAGACAGGCAAATATAATGTCAAAAATGTTTTTTTTTTTTGAGATTAGGGCAATCTAAAAAAGGTAGGTCAAAATATCGTGTTTAAACTTTTTGACTATTATAGTACCTACTCTGCATTTAGTATACAAAAAAAAAAAAAAAAAATGAAAAAAAAAAGAAAAAGAAAAGAGATCAATTCAAATGAGAAGACGCTTGAAAATCAATAGATTAATGCTAAGTATAGCCACCACTAAGTATGGACACCGCAGCGATATGTTAATAGATTTCTCTTCTAGATTTGTGTAAGATGGGGTATGATCTGTCCCATATTTTGCTTCAGTTTTGATAAATAACAGGGTCATTTTTATCTCAAAAAATTGCAATTACTCATTATACACAAATCAATATTTTATTTTAGATTTTTAATATAAATGACAAAGCTATAAATTGACATTAAATGCGTAAGTAAATGAAAAAAATTATACAAATAAAAAGTTTTATACACTGGTGTGCAAAACTTAAGCAACAGGTATGTTTTTTGCCATAACTTCACGAGAAATCATCTGAGAGACATGAAATTCAGAAATGAGATACAGCATTTTGTTCTGAAAGAATGACGAAAGCATAGTTGCGCAGAAATGAATACAATGCATACAGTATGGAATCAAACAACAAAAAAAGGCTTTATTGAACTCATAGTATCGTTACACATGATTGTCTATCCAAGAGTAAGAACAGCAAGCAGATGTTACTTAGTATGGCATATGCCCTCCCCTTACTGCAATGGTTGCTTCGCACTGTCTCCCCATACTCAGCACCAGATTGTCCAACAGTTCTTGAGATAAGAGTGCCCATTCCTCAATCAGCATCTATTTAAGTTGTCGGGTGTTCCCAGGATGTAATCGTGCCTCAAGGCGTCTCCCCAAATCATCCCACACATGTTCTATCGGATTTAAATCAGGGGAGCACGCCGGTCAATCCATTCGAGTGATATCTTCACTTTCCAGGAGCTCCTCAACAGCATGAGTCCTGTGTGGCCGTGCATTGTCAGCCATAAAAATGAAGTCTGATCCAATGGCACCTCGGAACAGACGCACATGGGGAAGGATCACCTCCTGACAATAGCGATCTCCAGTTACAGAACCTCTGTCGAAGACGTGGAGCTCAGTCCGCCCGTTCATCATAATGCCTCCCCAGACGACAACTCCAGGACCACCGAAACGGTCTCTTTTCGTGATGTTACTGGGATGAAACCGTGTCCCGACCTCTCTCCAAATCAACTGGCGTTGGGAATCACTTTTGGCACTAAAACGACTCTCATCTGTAAAGAGGACACGACTCCATTGATGAGATGTCCAGTTTTTGTGCTCCCTGCACCACTCTAAACGGTGCCGCCGGTGGGAAACTATCAAAGGGATGCAGCGTTCAGGACGGCGGGCGAATAGGCCACCTTTGTGAAGGCGTCTGGACACAGTAAAACGCGACACTTGTCGCCCCGTTGCTGCACACATTTGCTGAGCAATGGCGCTTGCTGACTGGTGTCGGGTTCTTTTCGCCTGCAGAACGATATGTCGGTCATCCACTGCAGTTGTTTTCCTGGGGCGGCTACCACCAACCTTTCTCACAGCTGTACCTGTGGTTTGGAAGGCTTTCCAAGCGCGCGAAACGACACCTTTGTTGATTCCGAACTCTTCAGATACACTGGTCACACTACGCCCATCCTCCAGCTTTCCGATCATTCTCCCACGTGTGAAATCGTCCAGGTGATTTCTGCTAGCCATATTTCACGAATTAACTCACGTGCACTTGCAGTGAATGTCTTTAATTGCGTCTCTGTCCTTCCTTTTATTGTAGTGTTGAGCTGCGCGCGCCTTCCGCACGTGTTTTGCGTACGCTCACGTCGCCTGTGACGTCTTGTTCCTGATATTTGCATACGCATGACCGTTCTCTTGAATTACGTGTTCATTGTACTGATCTCAAGAACTCCTTTACTGCAATTTCATGGCTATCTGCTTAAAATTTGCATTGTTGCTTA
>JAPMOR010044950.1:204494-306855 GCA_026543865.1 Argiope aurantia
ATATTTATATATATATATATATATATATATATATATATATATATGTAATGATATTTTAACTCTAATTTCAATTTAATTAATTTTCAAGATTTTATCTTCATTTAGCCCATAGTAACTTTATTCTAAAATATTCTCTTATTTCGTGATCCAATTCCACTGTCTCTACTTAATTAATTCAAGAGAAGCTTTGTTAAATTACTGACTCAGCTAAAAGTCGAACTTTCCCACGCTCGGCGTGAAGGGGTAAAAAACTGTCCAGTAAGCACATTCTTTTTAAAAGATCCCTGTGTTTCCCTTATATGTGATTGACATGCGTCAGAAATCCCTATCAGAATCTTATTAATATATTAGTACTGTAAAATTATATTTTCCCTATCCATACTCAATGTTATATAAGACGAGGGATAATTTATTTCGTTCCTTCTTCTTCCGCACTTCTGTTTTTGCAGCACGCTGTGGCGGACGTGCCATGTCCGCGCCTTCTTGTAAATAATCATGCTTGCCTCCCGGAGAGAATAAATCGAACTTTAAAAATTACAAGGTTTCTTCACTGCTGGTCTCACCTGTATTCTGCTTCACAACAAATAATGTTATATATATATATATATATTGCCTAATTTCCAGCAATAGATTGCATTTTTGCCTGAAATTCAAACCGTTTTCATTATTTCATCAAATGTTAAATCCCTTAATTTTTAATAGTTGAAAGCTAAAGAAGGTGGATTCTGTTTAATATCTGTGTAGTTTGTAAGATGAATAAAGAAACTGAAAATACAATACCAGGAAACTTAGATGAACCGGAGATTTACGTTTTTAATAGAGTTCTGATATTTTGGGACTGGACTTCATTGGAGAGGTTCATGTGCATAATAGACAGAACATATGTAAGGCAATTATAATAATATGCCTTTAATGTCTAGCCGAATTATGGACATAAAGCTATATCTAAACGTTTCTTCTGAAATTAAATTAATGTCTGAACCTGCTAGTCTCCACAGAGTAACAGAGTCTAGTAACTTAATTAAAGTGATACTTTCCTTATTTAGTTTTAGAATTATTTTTCTTAAACCTAATTTAAAAGAGTTAAGGTGGACAGGAAGTTAATAAGGACAAAAGCTCCTCACAATTTTCTTATTTGACGAAAAACGATTTTAGTGATGTACTACAAACTAAGGACTAAATTTCTCCTGAGCTAGAACACTGATATGAAACTGAACACTAAAAAGCTGATGAAATGGACCAGTATCTAGTTAAATTCACAAATTGTAGTCAGTGCAGTATTTTCAGCATTCAGTATTAAAGAATTTGGCAATAATTCGATTTTGCATATGGCCAATATTTCGAAGCTCACAGCTCGATTTTAAATCCAGGTATCTGTAAAACTGGTGTCATTTTATAGGATTTCTCCTGCTATCTCAAAATATGTTTTTTTTTACTTGCAGTCTGTTAAAAATGCTTTGAATTAGGATTCATCACGATTTAGCATATTCACTTGAACCTTCCATGATCCATATTCACTTGATCTTTTCATTATCCATATTCACTTGATCTTTTCATTATCCATATTCACTTGATCATATAATTTGCAAACGATAGGAGATAGCGCAGGGTTGCTTTAATGTGTTATGATCCCTATGGGCTCATCTGTTGCCTTCTTTTGTGTTATATATATATGCGTGTGTGTATGTAATGATATTTTAAAATCTAATTTAAACTTTATTAATTTCCTAGCTAATTTACCCCATATCAAATTCATTCTAAAATATTCTCTTATTTCCTGATAAAATAATACGACTTATTATCTATCTATCTTATATTCTACCTTATTAATATATATTCTATCTATATATTCTATCCTATTAATTTAACACAAGTTCTAATACTGCTGAATCCACTAAAAGCCGACAAGTTCCCACACTCCGAGTGAAGGGATAAAAAACCATCCAGTAAGTACATTCTTTAAAAGATCCCTGTGTTTCCCTTATCTAAGTCGGCACGTGTAGAGAAATTCCTATCAAAATTTCATTGTATATAAGTTCTGCAAAAATCATTTTTCTCTTCTATTACGTTAATCTGCTCTTGTATCGCGCTGTGGGTGGATGTGCCTTGTCCGCGCCTCTTGTACATGAATCATGCCTCCCCGGGAGAGAATAAAACGAAGTTAAAAATTCAAAGTGTCTTTCTGTCTTTGAAACTGCCTTCTGCTTTCAAAAAAATATGTTTACAAATATATATTCACACACACATGTATATATATATATATATTGAATTTTTGCGTTTTTTTGTTTTATTTATATTTTATTCTTTAGTTCTTTTAGTTTTATCTCTGTCTAAAAATATGTGCATTTTTTTAAATGGGAGTTTGATTTTATTATATGTTTCTTCATTACCCGCATTATATAACTCATTGCATAACAGATTTTTTTCAAAAGCGTAAAATATCGGACCTCAGATTTTCAAAGAGGCCAAATTGTAGGATCCCGTCTAGCTGGAGCAAGTGTGACCGAAACATCCCAACTTTTAGACGTTCTAAGAGGTACAGTATTTAAAGTCATGACAGCATACACACAGCGCGGCAAGAGAAGCTCGGCAAAGCAAAATAGTGAGCGGAAAGAGAAGATCAGTGAATGAGACCGACGGGTATTGAAGCGGATTGTAATGTCTAAAAAGCAAACAACTGCAGCAAAAGTGACCGCAGAGCTCAATACCCATCTGGATTCTCCAATGTCAGTGATTACAGTTAGAAGACATCTTCATAAACAGAACATTTATGGCAGAGAAGCAATTCCCAAGCCACTTGTTACAGATGTTAATGGTAAACGTTGGTGTCGCACTCACAAAACCTGGTCCATTGATAAGTAGAAAAAAGTAATATGGTCTGACAAATCGTGTTTCACACTTTTTCCTTCAACAGGACGGGTGCACGTTTGGAGAACACCTGCAGAATCGTATGATCATGATTGTCTCTTTCCATCTGTCAAGTATGGAGGTGTATCTGTCATGAAATGGACAGCCATGTCATGGTTTTCCGCTGGACCAATTGTAACCCTGAAAGGAAGGATCACTGGGGAGAAATATAGAGACATTTTATCTGACCAGGTCTATCCTATGTTGCAAACTTTGTTTCCTGCAAGAGATGGAATTTTCCAGGATGATAATGCAATGCACCTATCCAAGGTGCTCAACTTGTCCAATCATGGTGTGATGAACACGAGGATGAAGTTAAATATCTGTCTTGGCCCACACAGTCACCCAACCTCAATATAATTGGACCGTTATGGCTTATTTTAGAGAGTTCAATACGGAATCGATATCTTCCATCAGCATCTTTCCCAGAATTTTCACAATATATCCAGGAAGAATGGTACAATATTCCTCTAATCACTATTCAACACTTGTATGAATCGATTCCTAGGCGAATCCAAGCTGTATTACATGCCAAAGGCGCTCCTACACCAGACTAATAAAGGATTCTTTATAAATCTAAGATGTTTCCATTATTTTGATATCCACCTGTATATTATGCTTTTATATATCGTACGAATATTCAATTTTATTCCTTATTCGATTTCTTGCTTTATGGAAAACAACAGGAATTTTTAGAGCTATAGGATATGTATTTTCAGTCCTTTTTAACTGAAATGTGAAATATTTATATCGAAAAGAATACATATTTTGTGCTTTCTTGAAGATCTGCGATAATTGTTCAAGAAAACAAACTTGAGGAATTCAAACAAAATGTCTACAACACGATGACATTCCTCCTTAATTGAGTAAGTTTTGGCCAATTTGAAGAAAATATTTAATTTGCCTTATAAAATATGATATTTATAGTCTCATAAGCTATATATATTATAAAAATCACGCAGAATACTTCTTAACTAATATTTAGCTTCTTAGTCAGTTTTAATTTCCATGAAACTGTGATTAACTTATCATTGTTGTTTCTCTATTCATAATATGCTCTAATCTACTATATTTGTTTTCTTTTCAATGATTCATGAATACGATATTTCATTTTTATATATTTCAAATGTTCAAATGATATGCCTTTTCTTGGACCTGATGAACAGGACTGTAATTTTAAGACCTATTTTGAGGCCTTTATAATTTCAATGTGGAACATTTTCCTTTATTTTATAATGAAAAAAAAAATCATTTTATCTTCCTTTGAAGATCTGTCACTACCATTCTAGAAAACGTGAAATAATAAGTTAAATCCACAACACAGGTCCTTAATTAGAGGATTTGAAGCAAATTTGTCGCAGTATCTAAGTCTGCTTTTTAAAATTTAATAGTATCATTATCTTGTAATCATATGTTAAATGAGAACCACGCAAAATGTTTCTCAATTATTATTTAGCTTTTTAGACAGTTTTAATATTTTTGAAATTGTGATTACTATTAATATTTCTTTATTCACAATATACAGTATATTTGTTTTCTTCAAACATTCTTGAATAATAGCTATTTCCCTTTTATATATTTCAATTGTTCGAATGATATAATTTGTTTTTCTGGACCTAACCTTAGGGACAGTAATTTTAAGACCTATTTTAAGGCCTTTTTATTTTAAATGTGGAACATTTCCTTTATTTTATATTAAAAAAATATCTATTTCCCTTTATTTAAAGATCTGGCACTACAATTCTAGAAAACTTTAAATAATAAGTGAATAATCCACTACACATCTCCTTAATTAGAAGAGTTTCAGCAAATTTGTAACTCTATCTAAGCCTGCTTTTCAAAATTTAATACTTATTATCTTGTAATCATATGTTTCATAACTATTATTTAATTTTTTTGACAGTTTTTATATTCGTGAAAGTGTGATTAGCTTATTTTTAATGTTTCTTTATTTACAATATATTATATATACAGTACATTTGTTTTCTTCAAGCATTCGTGCTGGACCTAATGAAGAGGACAGTAATTTTACGACCTATTTTAATGTCTTTTTAATTTAAATGTGGGGCATTTCATTTTATTTTATATCGAAAAAATATGTATTTATCTTCCTTTAGTTATAGATAATTCTTAAATTTATAGCAGTATCTGCACCTGCTTTATAAAATGCAATAGCTACCATGTTCTTATAAATCTCATGCTTTGTGGGAAAAAAGGAGAATGTTTCTTAACTATTATTTAGCTTTTTAGACAGTTTTAATGTTCGTGAAACTGTGATTAGCTTATCATTAACGTTTCTATATTCACAATATACTGTATATACAGTATATTTGTTTTGTTTAATCATTCGTGAATAAACGCTATTGCCCGTTTATATATGTTCGAAAGATATAGCTTATTTTGTTGGATCTAATGAATTAATTTTAAGATCTATTTTCATGCCTTTTTAATTTAAATGTGGTACATTTCCTTTTATTTTATATTAAAAATATGTACTGGCCTTTCTTTAATTGTAGATAATTTTTAGATTTGAAGCAGTATCTAAATCTACTTTATAAAATTCATTAGTTATTATTATCTTGTCAGTCAAACTTTTTGTGGAAAAAAAGGGGAATGTTTCTTTATTATCTAGCCTTTTAGACAGTTATAATATTCATGAATCGGTGATTAGCTTATTATTAATGTTTTTAAATTCAAATAAATACTATATTTGTTTTCTTCAGTCGTTCATGAATAAGAGCTATTGCCCTTTTAGATATTTCAAATGTTCGAATGATATGATTTGTTTTGCCTGACCTAATGAACAGGACAGTAATTTTAAGACCTATATTAAGGTCTTTTTAATTTAAATGTGGAACATTTCATTTTATTTTATATTAAAAATTATATGTATTTTGTCTTCCTTAAGTTATAGATAATTTTTAAATTTGAAATAGAATCTGTACTATCTTTATAGGATGCAATAGTTATCATTATCAAGTAAGTCACATGTTTTGTGGGATAAAAGATAATGTTTCTTAATTATCAAACCTTTTAGACAGTTATAATATTCGTGAATATGTGATTAGCTTATTATTAATGTTTCTATATTAACAGTATACTATATATTTACTGTATTTGTTTTCTTCTATCGTTCATGAATAAGAGCTATTGTGTCTTTATATATTTCAAAGGTTCGAATGATAAGGCCTCTTTTGATGGACCAAAATCTCTAATGAACAGTACAGTAATTTGAGACCTATTTTCAGGCTTTTTTAATTTATATGTGAAATGTTTTCTTTTATTTTAAATTGAAATGAATGAGTATTTTCTCTTTCTTTAAAGATATTTCAGTACTGTTCTAGAAAACAAAATTGGAAACCTTTACTCAATAAACTGTTAACTTCATGACATACCTCCTTAATTAGAAGAGTTCGGCAAATTCCTAGCAGTATCTAAACTTGCCTTATAAAATGTAATTGTTATCATCATTTTGAAAGTTTTATACTTCGTGAAAACCACACATAATATTTCTTAATTATTATTTAGTTTTTTTAGACAATATGATTTTAATACTTACGAGATTCTTATTAATTATTTCATCTTTAATCAGAAGTGAAACTGAGACAATATTATGATTTCCCCTCTTCTCTTTTCTATAATTTTTTTTAACTTGTAAATATGAATAATGTAATTTTAAACTTGTATCTTTATTTTGTAGAAAATTTATGTATCGGATATATATTTCTTTTTAATTAGTGATATTTCTCGCTTCAGTTTCCAATATTTGTAAATAAATATTTTAATATGTAATTTCAGTTTCTTTTTATTTTTTACTCTCTTTTAGTTTCTCTATATCATGCAAAGTAATGCATAAGTTTTGGTACCTCAGTATCTGTTAACTGAACGGTAATGAATGAATGTCAGGGAAGGAAGCACAGTTTTCAAATAAAAATTTTGCTATTTAGTTGTTTTTTAAATTTAATTTTAATTTTTCCTGGATTAAGAATGATTTCTGATGATATGAGAATACGAAAAGCATAAATAGGATTTACTATTGTGAAAAAGAGTGAATCTTTGGCTGACCCTGAGCTTCTTAATAGTGAGTGATTAATGGAAAAGGTCGGTCTCCTGGTTTAGGTGTAGAGCCTCTTCCCCGGGGTGTGGGTGTCCCGGGTTCGAGTCCTGGTTCGGGCATGGTTGTTCTTCCTCTGTGTTCTATCTGTGAGTTGTGTGAATGCGTTCCCCTGTAAAAAGAAGGGGTTGTGGAAGCAAATGTGTGTGTTTCATCTTCCTTTGAGCTGGAAGTCAGACATTTGCCCTCGAGTGCTGAGGGGTCGTTACCTTCAGAAGCTATTACGCTCTTTTTAACGCGTACACAACCTCTGCGTCATCATTATTTGAAAATTTGTAAATCGATGCATTGAATATAAGCAAGTCTTATAATAGGAATATCTAACTACAACAATTACCAAGCTATCTGGCGAGAGAAATTTGTAAACCATTCTTCTACTTAATTCTAATTTCGGGAAAAGAATTTAATTTCCACCCATTTTGTGAGTATGAAATCTTTTCAAGATTAATAGTTTCAAAATTATTGTTTTAAGAAACGTCTCCAGATTTGTGAAAAATTCTGTATTTTTACTTTGTTATTTGATTATTATTTGCAAAATTTACTTTGTTATTTGCAATTATTATTTACTTTGCTATTTGCAAAATTTTAAAATTAATTTTCAGTTTTTGCCTTAAAAGAAAACAATTGTCTTGCACACAAATTAAAATTCTCCTTTCTCATTTATGTGAAATTTGTGTTGCAAGATAGCGAAGTATATATATATCAATAATAAATAAGTATACAGTATTGGTTTGTAAAACATTGGTAATAATGTCCGGTTCTTTATTCTTTTAAACTGCTGTAATTGCTTTTGGTGTTGATAAAAAGTGTTCTATTTGTTTCTTTTTGTTGTTAGGTACACATTCAGCATATAATGTTCTTTTTTTATTTAAAAAGTGAGTCACGTACGTTTCCTTCATGAAGACTTCACTTGATTTCTAAATTTCGTTTCATTACGTGCATTTCACTCTTTTATTTGTTCTGGGTTTGTTTTTCTTGAAATCCTAATTTGTATGTAGTGCCATACACCAAAATAAAAAAAGTCCATGGTTAGAAGTTTTTCACTTTCAAATTAAACAAACACTATGAAAGGAAAGTACAAAAAAATGTTGTTGTTAAAGATGCTTGTTATATTTGTTGATGATTTGTTGATATTGTAAACTTACGGTTCCCTTAATAAATTACATAAATCATGACAAGATCTCAATACTTATATAAATAGATAATTATTTTCTGAAAAATTCGACGTCATATTTTTTTGAATTTTTTATCCAATAATTTCTTGTAACAGTAAATAGTTTACGAAATGGTGAAACACAAAATTAAATTAATTTATTTCATTTAGTTAGCTGATGGATATAACATGCTTATAGGTATGGTTTAACATGTTTCTAAAATATATATGGAATCAGTTGAATATTTAAAAATAATTCAGATTTTTTTCTAAAAATTTTAACAAGTATTTTCTTCTGTGTAACAAAAACTCGTGTGGAATTACAAAAGTTTCTCTCAAACTGTAAAAAATTAAAAATTTGCTTCCAAATTTATGTCTTTTTAAAATTTACTCCTGCTGTATTTAAACTATTTTAATGATCGACGGTTTGATGCTTTTAATATAACGCTGCAAAGTTTTAATAGATACATCTTTCTTATATAAAGTTTTTCAGGAAAAACCGATGTTAAAACGTTGCCATCTTCTTCTTTATCCAGTCTAATTTACGTGAACAAGCATAGTAACCGCTTTCTAATAGACAATTTAAACGAATAAAATTCCTGTCATGTATTTTGTTCTTCATATTTTTATACTTTCATGATAAGTCCACTGTACTATATGGGTAACTTCAAGAAATTGATTGATAATGAGTGTATGTTGATCTTAATGAAGCTAAAATATTTTATTATAAGAAAAGTTCATAAAAATTCTCAATAGTAAAAATTTTTTAAATCAAGAATTCAGTTTTAATTTTTCAGTGTAGACTTAGATACAAATGAAAACGTTGAATTGATGTAACTTATCGTTTTATGGCAAGATTAATGCTGTTAGTTACTCCTATTTATACTGAAAAATATTTCTAAATATATTTATCAGAAACTTTATAGCTCCTGATAGTTTATCATTATGACTTAAAATTTTATTTATTTTTAGGAATTCACTTACTTATAAAATGTCAAGAATTTCGCAGATTTAAATATGATATAAATATAAGTAATATTTTCTCCTTCAAAAGATAGCATTAATTATATTACTGAATTTCAAAAGTTAAGGCAACAATGTTGTAGAAAATACATCTTTTTCAAAACTTATATTTAATGAATTTTTTAAAGAGATTTTTATTTAATATGCTGAAGATTATATCATCACAAAATAAACATAGAAAATAATTTCTTTATAAATGTATCTGGAAACGACAAACCTGGAATATGATCTAAAATCAGTGATGGTGTGAAATGCAATTTTTCAATTGGGGTAATGAGAAAATATCAAATTTTAGAGTTATTTAACAAGCATTTAGCTATACTGAACACAAATTATGCTCTCCTTTAATACCTAAAATTTTATAGTTATTTCAAATTTCTTTAACTTGGTATCGGAAATAATACAAAATTTACTTTGAGTTGTAGTTGTAACAATGACTATTTGCACTTTCATTGAGTCTTCAAGTGTAAGGCTATTTAAAACGAATAAAAAAAAATCTGAAGGAAAAAAAAAGAAACCAAAAATGTACACCAAACATTTATTGAATAACAATGAAGAATAAAGTGTATTTACAAATCATTTGTAGCAAACTACAAATGTGAATAAGGTGATAAAATACACAAAGATGTTAATATCCAGATACCACAAATACATCACAAATGCATAAAAACATCAACACGTCCACAACATTTAACCACCATAAGATAATACAAAGAACATGTATAAACATTTAAGTAAAATAGCCACGGTTATCCAGGGTCTTCTTCTTGTTGTGCCATTTGCAGGATAAAATTCTGGTGTATGTTCTTCTAAAATTTGCATTGCAGAGTGCGTAACAAAACGGATTCACGGTGCTGTTGATGTAGCACAAGTAATATGCAAAATTCCATAATCCAGGGGTGATGCAATCATCATCTTCGCAGTTGGTGAGGGTCTTGTAGAGAACCAGAACGTTGTAGGGGGTCCAGGTGACAGTGAATGCAAAGAGAATAGCGCTGAGGGTCTTGGCAGCCTTCATCTCCTGTTTTCTTTCCTGTTGTTTACGCTTCTTTTTCGGAGCTCGGTGCTTGGCAATTTGCTTATGAACCAATTTCGTATTCAAGGGTAATCGTATGGCATCCACAGCAGGATCAGCGGTTCTCATTCCTCTCAGTAAACTGTTAGTGGCCCCTCCAATCTCCAAAGTAGGCTTATTATTTTCACCATCATTAAGAGGTATTATAGCATCAGGATTCTCATCATCTTCCATAATCATCTTGATAGAGGCCTGGCTTTCTCCTTCAATAGAGGCTGATTTTGGAGGTAAACGTATCAGAATGGTATATACGGAATCAGGCGAGCAAAGGGGAGTTTGCGGGGTTGTTGGTGCAGTTGCTGGTTGCTTAGGGCGTACTGACATGCCACTGGTGCTAGCGCCTGAAGTCGAAGCAGTTGGTACCACAGGAATGGCAACGGGTTTTGGAGTCAAAGCAGTTGTCTGGCGTTTCCATTCGGGTATAATGGGTTCAAATCTTCTTTGGTTGCGTTCAGTCATTGGGATAGCCTGGTCATTGGTCTTCTGCGCTGATGTCTGAGCCTGCAGCGGAATACGATGGTCGATCCTGAAATTCATAGAAGCTGTTCTGGAGCATGGTTGCATTGGGGTCTCGAGAGAAGCCGGAGTAGTAACCGG
Source organism: Argiope aurantia (assembly GCA_026543865.1). Taxonomy (NCBI): domain Eukaryota; kingdom Metazoa; phylum Arthropoda; class Arachnida; order Araneae; family Araneidae; genus Argiope; species Argiope aurantia. Next base: position 215,364 of record JAPMOR010044950.1, read on the forward strand.
AGATTCATGACTAGTACTTTCTTCCTCTTGATGATCACCTTCTTTGTCAAATCGGCACCAAGCCCGCAGTAACTGGGTAATCTTCAATCGCTTGGATTCCTTAGTCTTCGGAAGGTATTTAGATGTTTCAACGCAGAGTGATGTGGGTACATAGGTTGTCTCCAGATTTTCTTCAAGAACGCACGAATCATTTCGGAATCTTCTGCAGTCTTCAGTTTTGCGCGCAACTTCTTCGTGTTCTGGCGGATCATCGCTTGAAGTGGATTTCCGACTATCTTCCTTCTTCCCAGCTTGTAACTGGGTCAAATCCTTTTGTCTCTGCTTTGTTTCACGCCAGATTCTCCAATAAAGGAAACACATTACCGTTACAGGAACGTAAAATGCTGCCAAAGCTGTACCAAAAGTGACGTATGAGTTGGTCTCCAAGAACTGAATATAACAATGGTTTTTCTTGACGGTTCTACGACCTTCTATATAGGGCCAAGCGTAAATCCAAGGGGGCCAAAGCATTAAGGATATAACCCAAGCAGATGCTATCATAAATGCAGCCCTTCTAGTTGTTCGCAATGCTCGATAAGTTAACGGCCGAGTGACAGAAAAGTATCTGTCAAAACTGATGATGAGCAAATTAAGCACAGAAGCATTGCTGTTAAGGTAATCAAAAGCCAACCAAGAATCGCAAACGAAATCCCCAAGAGGCCAAGTACCAATCAACAAATACATAGTGAACAACGGCATGGATATAAGCCCAATTGAAAAATCAGCAACTGCCAGACTTAAAAGGAAGTAGTTGCTGATCGTCTGCAGCTGTTTATCCATTTTAAAAGAAATCATAACCATGATGTTCCCAATTACAGTGATGATGCTTAAAAACCCTGCTACAATGGCAATAAGAATCATCTCAAACATAGAGTAAGGGGGTTTGTCTGCTTCGGGTTCAGACATCAACTCGACGGTCGCATTTGTCGCATTAAAATAAATCGATGTCAATGACAATGACAATGCGGTCGTAGTGCTGATTGAATTTCCAGACTGCGAAGCCATGATGTCAGCTACAATAAATGAAGAGGACTATCAGACTTTGGAGCTGCCCAGGAAAGGCTTTTTTCAAAATCCCTGCTGCGTGTTTTCCAACAGGTTGTTCGAATATCTATAGAAGAAGAGAAAACAATTATTAAAAAAGACCTATTAATTGCATAAATTGATATTTTGAAATATCTAATGGCAAATAAGCAAACAAAATCAAAGTAATCGTGCATTTCATCTTCATAATAAATTATCAAACGACTTATGTACCATTTTCTGCACACTCAGAAAATAACTGTACTTGAATTAAAATTTTATTTTTATATTTCGTAACATCAATGACTTTTTTCTATAATCTCAGCTTGTTTTTCGTTCAAAAATTTCAATACACATAGAATATCCTTCATGCAAATATTTCATTTCAAGTTCAGCAGTCTCTTAGTAGTCTGGCTTACAAAAGGATTCGAATGAACGAAAATTGTTTTTTGGAGTAGGTTAATTTAAATTGGTCATTTTGTTTTCGCAGATAAAGAGTTTCAAAAGTGTGAAGGCTCATAATATTTCATTAATGGGAAGACACATTTATTTATGTGAAAGACAGGTTTCGAAAAATTAACGCTGTTGTTAATTTTTCGTAATCAGTAACAGATTCAACTTCGGAACATGAAATGTTGCGATAATTTCTACACAATGAAATATGTGGATATGAAGATATTATAAATGTATGTTAAGGTATTCTTGTTTGAATTCTATAATTTGTATAAAGCTTTGTTTACCTTAATAAATTATGTTACATTACTAATGAGATAATGATTAAAATCTGAAATCAAATAAAAATATTCAAATCAAAAGATATATAGAATACTGACAGATTGGTTAAGACGATAATTGAATATTTTCTTACAGTAATTATTAGAAATACTAAAATGACAGTTCATCAATATAACTGAATTTGAATTTTATGTTGTTTAGCTGTCCTTTTTATATATGAAAAAAAGCAAATACAGGGGGTTTCAAAAATAAATGCACACTTTGAATGACTGTTATTTATTCCATTAATAATGTACATCGACTCGAGAGTGTGATTAATATCCGCTTTTCATACGCCTCTGCGTCCGAAAAATAGTGTTTTTTAGATTTATGTTTGTCTGTCTGAGAACTGAATAACTCAAAAATTTCTTTGAACTAGATGGATGAAATTTGGTATATGAACTCCAAATTTGTAAGTTTCTATCAAATTTGAACAAAATGTATTCCTCCGAAGTCTCTCTAGTCTTATAGGGTATAAGTTAATGCTATAACTTCAAAACAAAAATATCTAAATGGATGAAAACTTCAATTAAAATGGATAATAAAACGATACACAGATACAGCATCTAAAGAATAGATATGTACCAAATTTGGAACCAAATCCATCACGGTGTTGAGTGCCTGTCGGCTTGTACATTTAAAAACATGCAAATTCCATAACTCAATTGCAACAATAAATATACTTTTTAATAGCAATCGCTAAAATATATCCAAATTTCGTTGGATATCGTGACATTTTTTCAGCAGATAAATATTTTTCCTACAGAAGATAACACTGAGCAATGTATTTGGTCACATGTCTTAAGAAAAGACGATGAAGAAGATGTTTATAAATTTAAAAAAAAAGATTCAAATCACTATTTATCATTTTACTTACAGAAGCAAATAAATAATTTAACGATTTCAATAATTCTTTAAATTGGGGAGATATTATTTATTACAAAATATTTTATTTTAGAAGTATTTGCAGAACTTTCCTTACTTTTTAAGTACGTTTTTGGAATTTCAGTTTTTAGAAAATTTCGAATTTACACGTCCTTTTCATTTATTCATTGCAATCATACTCAATAACTCTCTGGGCATTCTTTCAGCGTAGATATTACAGCGTTCTCGAATAAGACATTAAAAATGTTTATTTAAAAAAAGCCTTCAATAAATTGTTTATTCGCAAACGCCTTTTTTATTTAAAGAAACTTAATGGTATCAGATAACAATTAATTATTAATTATTAATTAAAATAATTAACGGTTATTAATTAATTGTGATAATAATTAATATTCTGGATAATTATTTTGAGCGAAAAATTATAAAAAATAAAACGGCTTTTAAGCAAACAACTAGTTACATACTTCATTAAAGTCTTCGCAATTTAAAAAAAAAAACAAAATTTTGGATTAATATATAAATATATTAAGTAGCAACGATTCTTAATGTGTTGAAATACAGTCTTTTCAACAAAATTTCTTTTGACCTTCACATTTAATAACTCAACGAAAGACCTACAAATTTCATGACTAGAATAACGGTCGCAAAACTGTCGCTTAACTTTGGTACAGCATACGAATTAGAATTCGTTATGGTGATAGAATGAAGGTTCGGGCTAAGCAACCTTTTATTAGTACTTTAGTGCTTTCAGATTAGCAAATAAGGAAATAATCGTAGCTCTGTTATTTTTTATTGTAACATGCAGCCCTTGAATGGAATGTAACGTAAAGTTAAAAGCTTTAACTTGATTGCTTCGCATAACAACATGAAATTCTTGAATCAAAGGTAAAAGTTGAATAATATAATTTCTTTCAAGTTTTATGTTGTTATGTGTGTAGCAAAACATTTAACCTTCGTACATTTGCATAGGGATAATATGAAAACAAATTAAAAAAATTTGCAAGAAAAATGACTAAAAAAAAAAAAAAGACAATTTAGAGTTTCTGTCCATTCCACACTCACATATCTTATTTGTATAGATACTAAAATAAACGTAGATACATTTACTACTAGTTTTTAACAGGTGAAGAGATATTTATAAACCAACATTGATTAGTGAGTATGCTTTGTAATAAAGTTAATTCATTGACACAATCAGTTTTTACTTCTTTCATTTCCTCCTTACATGTGACCACAAGAAAGTGAGTGCCAAGAAAAGTTCTGATGATTTTTAAAATGGAGAAATTAGCAAATTCTGACAGATTCTAAGTTATTTTCGTCGGAACTTAATAAATTAGGCCAAGAAATTAGTTTAGTTTCACATGCCACGGATAGATACCGCTCCGGATTCAGAAGCTGTCAATAATTTTAAAACTTGAAAATCACATCAACTTTTAATCATAAAAATGAATAGCAGAAGTATCATTAGCTCAATTGTTGAAAGAGATGCGGTTCATTCAAGTTGGAGAAATAGAATTTTTTAATAATTTAGGAAAATGAAAATTGGAGAACCGTTCAGTGCCAGAAATATACAAACATAGAAACATAAACACATAGAAAATTACTGAATATTATCAAATATGCAAATTTTAAAAGTAATACATTAAAATTCTTATTAAGTAAGAAATATCACGTTACAATTTGTATGCACATACATTAAAATTATGTCTGGATTAAATGCATCGTCGTATTTGGATTTTAAATGATTGACTAAACTTTGAGAGAATAAAGATAATCCTTTGTATCCATAATAAATACACAAAAGTACCAAAAATGCAACATTTTATAAGTTAAATGGATTATTATACCATCAAAGCATTAATATAGCAAAGCATAGTAAATTTGCTTTAAATCTTTAAATTTAAGCGGCAAAAGCATATACTAATTTTTAATTTTTACAAGAAATTGTTTTTACTTTTCCCAAAAATGCAGTCAGATACTAAAATGTAAGAAAATGCAATTTCAATGATAATTTAACATACAGAAAGAAAAATAGAAAAAAAACTTTTTTAATTTGTGCTTCGAATAAAAACAAATTTATCGATAATAAGTGAAACTCTTTATCAGTTTGAGATAAGAAATAATATGGAATCATATGATCTCTTACGCTAAAATCTGTACGGTTATATGCATTGAATGAATTAAAAAATAAAAATCAACTAAAGAAAATTGTAGAAAATTCATTTATTTCTCCAGATATGATAGAAAAGAGAAAGAAAAACAAACGTTATTTTCTTTGTCTAAACTAGCAAGAATATTTGTGAGACATTGAAATTACATTCGAAATGTGTACGACGATTCACTTATTTATATGTTAATATTTTAGGGATAAGCATTACAAAATACAAGCACCAAAAAAAGTGGAAAACTATATTACAAACTTTAATACATAAATTTATTTTAAAAGTAGACGAAAGTCACTATTCTGAATGATTAATGGATAAAATTTTCATGTGAAAATTTTTGGTTCACATAAAATTTCTGGAATTTAGATGTCATAAAAAGATAATTTTCATGGGAAAAATTTTGGTTCACATAAAATGTCTGGAATTTAGAAGTCATAAATGATAATCTATACTTATAATAAAGCTCAATGTGTGTGTGTGTGTGTGTGTGTGTGTGTGTGTTGGCGCTCTACAGGCCAGACCATTCAACCTAAAGCTACCAAATTTGGCACGTGTATACCTTGGAGGCCGGGAATGTGCACCTGGGGGTTATTTTTTCGAATTTTTAATTAGAATTTTATTTATTTAAAAATTAAGCGAAATTTTGACGTGTTTCTGCTATAACTTCCGAAAATATTACCGCACAAAAAAGATTTTTACATGAAGTTAAAGATCAAAATTTTATCTTTTAAATGATACTAATGTTTTAATCTTAAAATTAAATTTCTATTTTTAATGAATTTTTAAATAAATATTTTAACTATGTTTTTCAATAATTTATTTCGTAAAAAATAAAAATTAAAATTAAGCACGTTTCGCATTCATGGGAAAAAATCAGCTTTTTTCAAAGTGTTGCCATCACATTGATTAAAGCTCTAACTGAAAATAAATTAAATCTTTTTGGAAACAAAATCTGCAAAAATATAACTTTCGGCACGTGATTGTAGGAAATGAAACAAATATGAAATATTATTTTTTCTAAAAAATAAATTCAAGAAAATATATTTGATCTATGAAGATATAAACAAACTTATGTCATTTATTGATGGAATAACTCATATATTTTCCTTTTCAGGTTTGAATATTTTTACTTTTGTAAATATCGTCTGCGCGTGTTTTTAATTTCAGATAATTTCATTTTCCAGTCTAAATATCTGTACTTTTCTAAATATCGTCTGCTTATTAATTGCATTTTTCTCTCTTTTGTTTTTGGCAACTATTGAAATGTTATGTTTACTTTTGATGAGTTTGTTCTAGGCAGTACTTTTTGTATGTGATGTTTTATTCGATCGGATATTAAGGAGAATGCATACACCACAAGAGAAAGCACAGATTTTATGGTTGTCATAGAGTTAATTTCCAATCAACTAAATCACTGACTTTTAAGAGTTAATTTCCAATCACTTAAACTGACTGATTTATGAAGATTTGAATATCACTATTCAGTAAAAAAAGGATAATTTTATATTTTCCATCGATCGCTTCAATGAAAATACGCCAATCAGCGCGCAGGTTTCTCAAGATTAATTGGCCTAAGATTATGAAAATGTTGAGTTTTTCTAAATTTTTAACATTTAAAACTTCATAAATATGTCTTAGTTGATCGTGGAAAATAGAAACATTCATTCATTTATTTAAAATTTGGTGTGTCCAGAATATTTCTCAGAATATGATACCTTACTGCATTAAATTTAGACTTCATAATTTTCGAAATATATTTATAGGCCGGAACAAAATATTATTATTGATTTCATTTCAATCCTCTTGAAAGCAAAACTAAAAACTGAATTTTATGCTGAATCTGAGAAATTTTTGTTGAATTAGTGTTTTAGATATTACATAAACTATGAAAAATATTTTGTAAACATAAGACTTAAATACCGAGCGATTCTGTTTGCAATACTCATATTCAATGATAATAATAATTAATAAGTAAGAATAAAGCTGATAAATAAAATAAAACGCTTGGTTTTATTAAAAAATATCTTAATATTAATTTCAATTTCGTCATTTACATTTTAAATTAAAGTTGAAGTTTTACCGGAAATGGCAACAAATTAGCAAAATATATATAGTAAATTGAACGAAACGATCTAAACAGTATAAGTTTAGTATGACTATCAAAATTTGAAGATTAAAAATGTTTTGTTTGAGAATCCTTTAAGAGACCAGTTACTTAAAATATTTAATTGAAAATTGTAGCGAGCGGTAATACTGGCGAACCGGCTGGTCGCCAAAGGCGGCTAGTTTAAAATAAAACAAAGGCATAACAAGTTCGACGAACGTTAATTCCAAAATAGTAATTATGGAAAATGAGCACGCAGACAAAATTTGGTTTTAAAGCATTCACATGTTAGCATCATAATTGTTAGAAGTCACTTATTTTTTTTCTGTAATTAAGTTAAAATATTATATGGATTAGTTATTTTTATTACTAAATAAATTCGTCAAATTGTTTATGTATTCAGTTTTAAGTCAATAATCAAATGATTTTTTTTGTTGGAAAGGGCATAGTAATTATATGAATATATTATAGCAACGTATAAGAAATATAACATCTTCAAAAACAAGGATATGATTTCTAAGTAAAACACATGATTGTGTGTATAAAGTACAAAGCCTATTTTTTAATTTTCAAATATTAAATATCTATTTGAGTGTTAATTAAGAAAAAGGTCTAAGAGATATCTGAGTCCGTGATAGCAAGTAATTCAGAATTATCTATTTAGAAGGAAATAATAACTTCAAAAATATAACTTAATATTTACATAATACTTCATTTAGAACATACTTTTCCTTGAACTATGCTATCAGTTAACGAAAAAAATTAATTTTTAATTGGAATTTAAAAGGCAAAAGATAACAATTACTATTACTAAAGAAACATTATGCATTGAAAATAATTATTAGTCACATGGCAGCATAATGCTTATTTGAAATATATGCGAATTACTAAAAAGGAAACAAATTTGGAACTTTTTTCCGAAATATGAGGAATAAGTTCGCATTAAAAATAGCACACAAATATGAACTAAGTATTATTGAACTATGATTTTTGGTAAGATAAATAAATGTTTATTGATGCCATAAATCACCAAATTAATAATATTTTTACTGCTTTGAAACTGCAAATATTTTAAAAGACATTAAAATGCAAAAAAAAATGGTCAATAAGATTTTATTTTAGATATATATCCATTTATACTAAAGACAATAAAAATTGCTTTTCTACGTGCTTTGTATTCTAACGAATTAAAAGTTTTTAGTTTTCATTTGATGATCACCGAGGATATCGAATTATCTAAAATCTGGTATATTATCTATTATTTTACTGTTCCGCTTAATAACTAAGCATTAAATCCAATCTAAGTTAGAAGGAAGATTTATATAGTATTAGCATACATCCAAAATGGTATACTTTATGTTATTTTGTTGTCTATATTTATTATTAACTAAACATCTGTTTGAAGTTGATTAATAGAATAAAGAAATAGCTTTCAGTGCATATATAGAACCGGTATATTTTCTGCTATTTTATATTATGCTCCACTTATGTTATAAATGTCAATACTAGGAAAGGAAATAGAAATAAATATATATCTATGTACATGTAAGATTGAAATGCTTTCTATTATGCTGTTGTCTTCAAATCAAATAAAGATATATGCAACTCCCAGTACATATCTAAAAGCTGGTATAATTCTTTATATTTTACTCCACTAATTAATTAAACATCATTTCCGAGCTTAAGAGACCAATATAAATCGTAGAATGGTACCCGCTCTGTTATTTTATGCCTACTCCGATAATTAACTGAACATAAAATCCACGCAAAGGAACAGACAAGAGATATATAGCTCTTAGTACACTACCGATATCCTATTTGTTATTTTAGAGTCTATTCTAATAGTTAGGAAAATAAATACCGAGCAAAAGGATCGAATAAAGATATATATAGTTATTAATATTTCATCCTTATTTTTTAATGTGAAAATACTATAGTTACCTATGAAATAAGATGCTCAAGTACGTATACAACTAAAACTAATTTCTTTTTCTGTCATTGGTACAGCTTCGGCATCTGTCAGCAAATAGATTCTTCAGGTCTTAACTCTACCTCAGGTAAGAAAAGTCTGGCAAATCGGAAAGTTTCCTCGCCTTGCTTTTAATACTGCCTTGGCAGACTAATGGCTCGAGTGTCTTATCTATAGGGGAGAGGACGGTCCCATCACCCCTTGTTTGAACACGGGCGCCAAGCACTGTCCCATGATGGGGAACAATTCTTCTGAGCTGTTATCTTTGAAACTGCGCAGTAGCCATTTACTGTGTGATAGCATTTGCTACTTTAAGCTGCGTGGACCTTAGAAATATCACTTCTTCAGATCCCTTAATAAATATCACCAACAGGTCAGGACCATTGCGGTGAACTTTTCAGGTGTCTAGAGAGAAGACTTAATGGTTCGGGGAATGGTTGGAATACTGCAATAATTGCTTCCGTTCAGTCATCTTATTTTATTGGTAACTAGATAAAAGCTTTCCCGACTTGTTTTCAACATGATATGCGTGGAAGATGTAAAGAGACATTTTGAATACTATGCGACAAAAAGTAGCGATTATCAATACTTCAAAAAAAAGAGTTAACTAAATGTTAAGATAAGTTTTAAAAGTATTAAAAAATTGCTTCTCAAGACTGATTTATAATCGGAGGACGCAATTCAACTTTTATACCAAAGAAATGGTGGAATTTAGTAGAAAAGGATGAAGACTGATTGACGAAATTAATTTTAGGAAATAAGATGTAGTATAAACAAAATATTTCATGTTAAAAAAATTATTGAAGGATTTCATTCTTCTGAAATTAAAAGTGAAAGCTAATAAATGTTCAAGTTCAACGAAAAACATTCAAAGAAGATATTACATAGTTTCATTTTTTCCTAAGAATAAAAAAAAAAAAAAAAAAAAAAAAAAAATTAAGCTAGGATGCTACATTTTTTCAAGCAAGGATTAATTATTCTGCCTCTACTTTAAACTTTTTAATATCTACTTAAAGAATTTAATTTTACAATGCCGATTTTTTTTATCTAGTCGAACGTGTTTTAATAATTATTATAATTATTTTTACGAAATTTATGTATTAATTAATCTGATTTCCAACAGTAGGAAATTGAAAAATAATATCTTAAGCTTTTAGACTATAAGGTGGCACTGAAAATTATAAAGATCAAATGACTATTTATAGATTCGTCTCTCTCTGCAAACAAAAACATTTCAAAATATTAAAATATGTTTAAATTTTTGTTAGTTCCAGACCTTCAGAATTTTTATTTCTATTGAAATGAAAAAATAAAAACCTGCAAAAAAAAATTTGTATATTTTTAAGTACGCATTACTTTTCAATACCTCAATAATGAATGATTTGTTAAGAATTATTCTAATAATTGAGTTAAGCTATAAATGCTTATTTGTGTTTTGTTTCATATACATTTAGTCAAACTACTGAGCATTATTCAGTTTATAAAAATATTAAATAAAACATGCACTTATCTGTTTTTTATCACAACAATACTTTCAGATATCTATTATCTGTAGTATTGAAATAAATCGAAAAGATGACATGATATTATGTATACGATATAACACAAAAATGTATCGAAATGCATACAACATAACACATATACTAAAAATGAAATATGTATTTTCCAACCATCTAAACTGGGCTTCTGTATTTATCAAATGCTATATTTTTCAGAAAGCAAACATTGAACGACTTCAAACATATACCAATAAAAAGATATATAACAGGAATCACCTTAAAGCAAAATTCTATTTTATAAAAAGAAAAGGTTTAGGAAAATATGCAACATATATTTTTCAAAAATTCTTTCTTCTTTGCTTCTAATACTGGAAAAAGCTCGAAATAGCATATTAATTTTTATGCATCTATAAAAATAACAAATTTTTGTTCAGATGAATAAATGAGGTCTTCTTTAGTAAATCCATGAAATCTTTATAAATTAAAAGCCTTGTTTAAGTAACTATTTTCAAAAACATGCATTGAAAAATAATGGGAAAAAAAGTGTGACTGATAAAAATGAGTAAGTGTGTAACTGATAAAAATGAGCAATTTTTGAGTTTAAGCACCGAGCCTCACGAAAAGAATCAATAAAACCAATATAAATTAAGATCTTTCTTTATAGAATTCTTTTCATTATTACTTTTTAAATTAGAGAAAAATTGTGAAGTATAATTTCTAGTAAAAGGATGAATTGTTTGAACGTGCGCATTGATAGAAAATTCTTGAAAAGAAAAAAGAGAAAAGGAAGAAAGAATAAATTTTTTACGAATTAAAAGCTTTTTTTTGTAGGGTTATAATTTTGTACATAGCCTAACAGTATTTCTCAGAAAAATATCAGTTCCCATATCTAACATCATATGAGAAATTTTTTTACATTTACTTTTACCCTATACGTCTCCAGATTTCTTTAAAAAAGAATGCAGAGAAATTTTCCGATTTTTTTTCTTCTAATTTATATTTCGATACATCAATTATTAATTTATTCTATCTTTTTCATTTTAACCCTAATTTATGACAAAGCAATTTAAAGGTCTTGCCTGAATTACATATAGAAAGCAAACTTTGAAAGTAATGTCTGAATGTAACTGTTTACATATCGAACAGTTAGAATTAAAGTGTTTATATTAGAATTACAATATCCTTATTCAACGGCATTCTATTATGAAATAAAATAAACAAAAGGAATCCTAGCACTGCTAGTTTTCTTTAATCTGACCAATCTCGATATTAATTTTCTTCTTTTTAAATTCAATCAGTCAAATTTTGAAGACCACTGTTTTATGACCATGCAAAATTGCGAAAATTAAAGTATTCTTCCCGGAAGCGCTCATTGTAAAGATAAAAAAAATCACTCACATGAAAGAAATATAAGAAAAAGTAAGAATTTCAGAATCCTGGAGAAACAAATGACTTATTTCATGGAAAAATCCAAAGAATGAATGATATGGAGCGTTAACACCCCATAAAATAAAGAAAATTAATTTGTTACTGTATATTTATCCATCACCATGATGCATATTAATTTTGAAGGGTGAATGGCATGGAGGAAAATAGACAAACGGAATTGTTTATTAAATTCAGATAAAGAAAAAGGGGAGAGTTCAAAGGCAAATATTGTAAGTTAAGCGCTCAGTGAAAACAAGTTCTAACTGAAAGTAACAAATAGCATAAACATCAGTAATATTTCGACTTCTGAAGTATTTAATTTGTCAGTTTTCATTAGAGATATTTCTGAATTGCTTGCATTTTCACAAAATGGTAAAGACAAATAAAAAAAAGAGCACCTAGGAGCATTATGAAGTGAAATGCAACAAAAAAGGGAGAAATCCATTTGTTCTGTTAGCAACGATTACGCAAGTGCTGATCTCTTAAGCTGTTAAAATTTTCTGAAATAGTCAGGGATAAAAGCAACATTTGTGTCAAAACCAATTAATTTATGATTTTGAATGGAGAGTAATTTTCATGTTAGTAATGCGATGAAACTGAAAATATAATTGAAAGTAACTAATGTAAAAATGGGATATTCGAAGTACAAATACGAAAGTGTAGATCTTTTAAGTTGCTGTTATTTTACAACAGTTACACAATTTAAAACATTCAGGTATACGCTTAGTCTAATTGCGAGTGATAGTTTTCTAAAATCCGATGAAAAATAACTCTTTTTTTTTAAAAAAAAAATGGAATATGAAAATGGGAAAGATGTAAACAGCAATAAATTTCCAAAAAAAAAAAAAAAAATTAACTGTAAGCAATAAAAATAAAGCGGATGTATATATATTTCAGGGGTTCTGCAACAAATGAAAAGCATAAAATATGTAATAGTAAATGAATTTCAATATGTAAGTCGTGAGAACGCTAGTATAAACTTCTTTAACTATTAAAAATTTTACTGTGATTTAAATGCAAATATGGGATTTCAAATATCTTTAGGCACAGTTAGTTTCATTATGAATATCAGCTTATTTAAAACGGGATGAAAGACCTTTTTTTGGAAGTGGTAAATGTGTCTTCATGGAAGAATATGAATGCCACTGAAAGTTTTTCAATATGATTGACTTGTAAGTAATATAAAATAATCAAAATCGAATCATATGCAAATTATTGCTTTTTAAAAAATATCAAAAAATCAATCAAAAAATTAAGCTGGTGTCGGAGAAACTCTCATCATGGCAAAGATACGAATGTAACTGAAAATTTTGCTAAAGAAACTGACAAAGCTATTAATAATACAAACAAATTGAATATACACACATTTAAAAGAGTGATTGCACCAATTTGAAAAACAGAAAACATGAATAAAAAACGGAGATGATGTCAAGCTTTGAACCTATGAGAACACCAGTTTTAAATGTCTTCTCCGCCGACAAGGTGATCTAGTGTTAAGGATTCCGCTTCGGAACTGGAGAGTTCTAGACTCAAATCCCGATATCATTAAAGGATTATCAGATACACTAATCTAGAGCAAGGTAAATCCACCTTGGCCAAATGCCCTCCCTTTGATATGGAGTGGAAGTTTGGAAAGGGGATGCCGACCAAGGACATCTAACAGCGGTTGAAAATCACGAGAACTGTCCTAAAGTAACCCTTGAATTAATTAGAAACTATAATTAAATTCTTCCACAATTGACAACTCCATAAACAGTTTAGATACTAATATGCAATTTAAAACATTCAGAGATACAATGGCTTTAATTGCGGATGACAGCTTGTTTAAAATATGATAAAAGGTTTCTTTTAAAAATGGAATATGATCGAGGCAAATACTTTTGATGGAAAAGATGAGAACGTCACTGAAAGTTATGCAAGAGAGTTTCGAATTCGTCTTTTTCGTAGAACAACTACTCCAGAAATGCTCCGAAATTGAATAAAATATTCCAAATCGAAAGTTCCAACATTATTTTTTTTGCCAATCGGTTTCTCTGATCGGATGATAAGAGCTGAAAGTAGAAGAGTGAAACTTATCGTTTTAGTCGAAGCGACGTGGTCTTTAACGGAGAGCGATTTCCTTCTAGCATTTGGAAATCCAATTCTACAGCACTTAAAACGCTGAACGATTTCAATTCACTTTTAATTTTCAGAATACAATTTCAGCTTATGCGATAAGCCGCTCTTTTTCGGAGGAAAATCGAACGGATGGTAAAACTTCACATCCGCATTTTGTTATTTTCTGAAGAAGTACGATGTGGAAAGAAATGTATTTATCAAAAAAGATAGAATAAAAGCGAATTTTCCCTGGAGGGAAAGAAGGGCGTAGTTCTTCTTTTAAATTTAAAAGATAATATTTTGTGATAAAGTAATAACAGTTAAATAGTTTAAGAAAGCGTAAATAAATGAATCAAGGAAATTACCTTTCAGCGAATAATTATGGACATTTGAACTTGAATGAATTGTTCGAAATTAATTTTTTTAATGGCGATAGAGATGCTTTACCATTCTAATATTTTTAATCTTCTTATGGACTTGTATAACTGTGCCACTGTATTGTTTCCTCTAGGTGAGGAAAATATCATGAATATGTGGATGATAATCTTGCTCGCATAGGCAGGGCAAGGGTAACTTTGCTGGTTGCCAATAAATCATAAGTGTTCTACTACTTCGCACAACTTTTCTGTTGGAGTCTCTAATTATCCAGAGAATAGTTTTACTCGCCCGAACTATTATGCTACTATACGATGACATTAGTTCAGACGAATGATAACATAAGTAATAGCTTTTTACTTTCCTAGACACGAGGCACACAGAGAGAAAGCACGATAATCCTTAGTAAATTCGACCCGCAAGATTTTGATAAATCTGAGCGTTTGAGTTAAACTGAGTTGAAAAAACAACAACAACCCCGAAATAATTTTTTTATTCTGTCTGTCTGTGAATGCGGTCACAGAAAAAGGTTGCAAGCAAGATAGATGAAATTTAGGAGGATGTCATAGTCCAAAATGATAGCTTTCTATCAAATTTTGGACGAAATTCGACATCAGAAAATTTATCTGTTCGGTTGTGAGCATGTGAAAACTCTATGTTTTATTTCTGGGATTGTAACTTTCAATCAATTAGTAATTAGATCAAATCCGTTCACAGGTTGATTGTTTTTCGGTGTGTTAATTCGTGTGTATGTAATAATGCAACAATTCAAAAAATGCTCAATTTGCTAAAGAATTTTATTAATATAAAACACTTGTATAGGTTTGCTAAATCTTCTGTCAAATTGTATTTGATACGCCTGTTATAAAATGCTATATGTCGCGAGTGACTCTAGCTATTACATCAAAATTTCGCATATTTTGCTTTGTGTATTTCTTACATATAACGTTTTGATACAACTGCAAATAGGAGAGCTATAAAAAACTAAAATCTTATTCTGACAAGTGAAAGGTTACGAAAATAAAGTCAACACTCATAAATTGGTTTTGGAGTAAATTCATAACAGATGATGCGCAACAAATGTTCGATTCCAAGTTCATTGCACATCTTTCAAGAGAGAGAAAGAGAGACGTCATAGTATAACAAAGACAGAGTGCTTCCATTGGTTTATTTTATCATTTCTACCTTTTCTTCACTAATATGAAATATTTTTAAAGAAATAATTATAATAATTAAAAGCAAAAGAGTTTGCTATTTTTTTTAGTTAGCTCCTTTTTTTTCAATAACGTTCTATTTAGAAAAAATACTTCCACTTCTTTTCTTTGCAATAAAGGTACTTAAATCTTCTGGTTCTATCTGGACCACATAATTCATCAATTTGGTTGCATAGGACTCATCATCATCATCATTAATCATGAGTTAAACCTTTCGTGTCATTACAGGAAACGTATATCCAAATTCCAAAAACTGAAAGTGATTTATTTCTGATGAAATGGCAGATAAGATGAAATGAGCGCGATTTTTCTAATGATTCGTATAGATAAAAGTTATGAAGTTCTCTTTACGAAGTTCATTTCATATAAAATTATCAGTTCAACTCATCATGTCCTCTGTTATTTACATAATTCTAAAAATTCTAAGGAGTCCTACATAACTCTGAAAATGTATTGAAAAAAATATCGTTATATTTATAAATCAGATTTAGCGTTTTTCTCTAGACTTTCTCTTAATAATCTCTTAATTTGTCTTTCTCTTAAGAGCTTTTTGTTTAGGTTAGAAATATAGAGAAAAGAATCAAGCATGAATTTTCAATTTCCCACATTGACAAATGAAGTTAAAAATTTGATATAAATTTACAAAATTGTTGTAAAGATTATGCATTAAAATTTACTTTAAATCCTTCATTATAAACAATAGTCTGCCAATATTCTTTATTAAATATTTTTTATGCGTTATTATATAGTTTTTATTCCGATGTACTTACAGATTTTTTACACATGGAATTGCTTTACTTTCGCATAAAATGCTCACAGATACATTTAGTTGAAATATTTTAAAAACATTTCAATTTTTATAATTGCATTAAAATAACTTTCTTCCTTCTGATTTTAAATATATTCGCAATCTGAAAATTTTTATTTGGCTAAAAAGTTTTTACATTACATTGTTAATTTTCATAAGCACTTTTCACGGTTTTTTTCTGAATTTTGAAACGAAGGTATATTTTCCATAAAACATTTTGTGATAAAATATAGATTTGGAATAAAATGATTTCATTCAATATGAAATAGAATGAAGGTTTCGCCCTTCATATATCTAAAACTGCACTAACACTGAGTTTAAAAGAACACTATAGGTCAATATTTGTGAATGAAATAGTAAATATGTTTAAAAAAATTCCTCAGTTTATTGCTTACTATTAGGTTAACGTCTCTATAACTAATACAAAATACAAATTAGATTTATGAAAAAATTTGTGTGATCGGAATTTCCAGATATAGAACTTCGAAATGATGCAGCTATTATAATAGAAAATACTGCATTTAGGGCTCAAAAATTGATAAAATACAGACACAAATATTATATTTAGTGATATCAAGATTTTCTGGGAGCACAGAAATATACATTTTCTTTTGTGTCGGTTGTTTTTGATCTCTAGATTGAAAATGAATCAAATTGAGCCTTTATAAGAATTCAAAAATGAGAAAACTCGAGGTGTAAATAATCCGTTTGATTGATCGTGAGGCACTCTCACTGTATAGTTTCATGTTTTTTAAAAAAAAATTGACGACAGGTATTGCCGTCATAAATCTTCTCTACTCTCGCAGAAACTTTTTTTGAGTCAGAAAAAGAGTTATTTTATGGATACTTGGCATAGCAAAAACCAGTGAAAGATGCATTACTCTAAATACCAAATGCTACTTTATCATGTTTTGTTAATAATACCGGAAGTGTGATTTATGACAAACCATACTCTCAACCGATGAATGACAGAGGAATACAAAAGGAAAGAGGAGAATATAAAAAATATTTCCTGATTCAAAAATCAGGTTTATATGTTTGATCTGTTTATGCTTCAAAGTGGCAGCTGTTCGTGGAATTTTTTCTGGGTTTGTTCAAAATTTTCCTTTCTTTGTACCATCGAAACAAAATAGTTTTGATGTTGTAGGCTGCATGTTTGATTCTTATTTTCTCTAAAAGTTTTCACATACAGCAGAATGATAAATGATTCAATAAACTCTTTATCAAAGTCAGGTCTGAAAATTTTCCAGGTAGCATCAATATAAAAGAATTTATTTTAAAGTATTACTCTAAAAGGACAGCAACATTGCTTTAAAACGGGGAAATATCATCATTATCAGAAGAGAAAATACAATCAAATATGACAATTCCCCCAAATATAAAAATGGTAATCCACAATGTTATTTTTTTTTAGAAATTATATTGTGATAGAATCGAAATGAATACTTTTCAGTCTAAAGTTAAACAAAATTCCCAGACAGCTGACGAAAACTAGCAAAAAAAAAAAAAAAAAAAAAAAAAAAAATCTGTATTTTCTACATTATCTTGCAATTGATTTATCGCTATCCTCTGATTAGACATAACATTAACAAATAACAACGCTACTTTGGGTTACTAGTCGTGCATGAAAAATACATTCTCCTAAACCCACACATTTCAAACAGCGATAAAAGATTTTGCTGTCGTGCATATTTGAGAGATGTCGTTGTTTTAATTTCATATGAAGTTAATTTTGCTCAATTCTCAAAATCTTTTTTAAACTAAACTCCTATGTATATTTATTTAGATTAGCATGCACATAAATCTATGATAAAAAATACCACAATGATTCGGAAAAAAATGATAAATTTCACCTAGTCCTGCAATAATTTATATTCAACCGCTTCCATTTAACAAGAAATACCAACTTAATTCAAATGAATTATGCATGAAGATAAATTCTTGTTTTAACTAAACCTGAACACCAGAAATGATTAATATAGAATGTCGAAAACAAATTTTTGATAGAGATAGGAGTTCTTATAATGATGCCGAAATGAGAAATATTATGGTTATTAAAAACTGGCCATTAATTATAACTCAACCCTCTTTTTGTTCATAAATCTATCTATTGAATGAGAAATTACGTTTTTATATTGATTATTCTTTTTAATTCTATAAAGACTTTAAAAAGCATTTTTTATTTTTTTTATTTTTTTGGGGGATAAAATATATTTTAAAATTAATAAAAAATCTATACCTTCAAAAAGTTTTAGGTAAAAGAATTTAATGTTCTATATAATCATTAATTTATTAATCATCTAAATTAATCTCATGTTATGAATAGTAGCAAAATCACACAGAATAACAAAAAAATAAAATAAAAAAAATGCTGGACTGATTTTGATTTGGCCTGGTGTATTGGTTTTAAACATGAAAACAGTCTTTCTCTATGAGCTCTAATTTTCAATATTCATTGTAAGTAAGTCATGAAATTTTAAAATTTTAAAGGACAAGTTACTTCTCGATCAGGCGAATCACAAGAAAAGAAAAAGAAGGATAGTGTCTTTTCGTATGCAAGAAGTTATGCGACTTTTTTGGTGATTTTTTGAGGAAAAAATAGAAAGCTACTTTCTATTGGGCAGTTTATATCCTTCCTAATAAACAACAAATTGGATGAATTAACCTTTTCCTACGTTTAGTACAGATATTGTGCCAAATATTCTTACCTCTGTGCTAGTGGCTGGTTGTAAAAATATTTATTTTACTTGCTTGGTATACCTAATCTGTGAACCCTTTCTACAGCCTTACTCTCCTATCCTATTATACAACATCTTACCCGCTAACATGATTTATTTATAATAAAAGAAGACAATAACAAGCTGAGCTTTCGTTCAATTTAAAAGAACCCAGATCTTTTTCTGAACAAATGGAAAATGGAGAGAAATTATAGTGTTTACTAGTCAGAGTTAAAAACAAAGCTCATTTAGGCTCATTTAGGAACACGTGATAAAATATTTTTCTTAAAATATTACTTCCGGTATCAAAGAAAATTAATAGAAAAGTTAAAAAAAATGATAAAATGGAATCGCAGGCACTTTGTAATAGTTCTAAAAACTTCCTCGAAATGCTAATATATTATTCCAAATCAAAGATATTATACGAAAGACTTTTTTAAATTTATGCTAATTTAGTCTACACTTTTAAATATCAAATAGGATTATTATCTTTTTGTACGTACGCGTTGATAATATTAAAGTTTCCGCCTTGATGTTGTGTCTTCAACTGAAAGAAAAGTTTTATGACCCACGGTGGCAAGCGGAAGTGATAAATAAACAAATTAATATTTGTAGGAAATACAAGATCGCATAACTTTGGATGATTCTATTTTTATATATATTATCTAAATAAAGAACAAGTTTTAAGGAATTTGAATTTTATTACAAATGTTCAATATCTCAGTTTTTCCCTCAATATTCAATATTTACATAATATAATTAAAACTTGAGCAAATAAAAATCTTCTTTACAGGTCTATGCAGTTAAATTTACACTGATATCCAAAGTCTAAGCTTTAACCAAATATTATCAAGATAATTTTAATATGTTGATGATATCTGATTTACAAAAATAAATCAGTTTAAGAAATCAAAAATAGTTAAGAAAAATATGCCCCAAATTCCTAAAAGATTTAAGAAACAAAGAACATTCGTACAAAATTTATTTGTGGATGCACAATGAAATTTCAGAATTGTGGATACACGAATGTTAGAACTTTCTTTATTCCAATTAATTAAAAAATTAACTGAAATTAGATCATGATTCAATACAGAAAAATATTCTTATTTATTTATTTTTAAAATCAAATTTTAGGTTCCCCTTTTTATATGTAGATTTTATTTTCTTTCATAATTTTGTGCATTACCTACATTTTACGCACATAAATTTACTGCGAATTTTTTAAAACCATCAATAATATCAACAGATACATGCTATTCTAGCATGGTTATAGAGAAGAATACTGAATTTTTTGGGGGAAAGAGATCTTTCTAAATAATATTGACAGTATAATACATACTTTTTTGCTATATTCCATTTTAACTTTAAAGCCGGTTCCTTAAAACAGTTTCGAAAACGTAAATACCTAAGCGCTTTAACGAACTGCGACTTCATATCATATGCACCGTCAAAATGAGTTAGTTTCTACTAGATAATTGGATCTTAGTACGAAGAAATTGCACGAGCATTAAGTCACGTTTTTACATATCAGTTTCCTGTTTGGGGGCTTGATGGCAGATTTAATGCTTGTATTCCTTAACAAGACTTTGGGCCATTCATTGTGTATGTAACTACTGAATGGATAATTTATATAATGAATCGTAAATTACTTTTGCTCAGTGACTGGTACCGCCATCTGTTGGAATTACTTTGAATTTTCTTTCAAGATTTTGCATAGTTTCAGAGAGAATTTGAAAATAAACTCATGACTTCAATAAATGCGTGATATGAAGCTTAATAAATAGGTGTACTGTCACGTTCCATGGCATATATATGTATTTATTTTGGTGAATGTAGTAGGATAACCTGTTATTTAAAGCTGTCAAAAGTAAATGAACATGTAGTTGAATTTGAATTTAAGAATTCCCATCCTTTACAATTGTATAATATCGACCTAGAATTTTCATTCCACGTTTTTCATTTGCTTTTGTAGTAGAATTCTATCAGAAGATTAGAGATTTTGTGTATTAATAGAAATATATTTGAAAGAAATTTCTTTCAGAAATATGCATAGGTTCAAAGAATACTCGAATTAAATTTCTGAGCGATCAATCCGTGAAATAATGTATAGTAAACAAAATATGGTATTCTATGGTATGTTTTTGAGAAAGGTTGAAATGATTTTAAATTTTAAACAATTTGAAATTCGAAATAATTTTAATTAAAAAAACTGTTTACAGTTTAAAAATTTAGTTTTAGATTTTTCTTTTTATTCGCATTAAAATTATTTAAGTATTAAGAATACTAAAGATTTTTAAATATTTAGAGAAAAAGTTATATTTTAAAATAATTGCTATGATGAAATGGATAAGTAAATGTGTTATTTCTGAAATACTTTTTAAAATTTCATGATATATTTAACATATTTATAAACTTCATAACATAATTTATTTGATAATTCAGTGATTTTTTGTGATTATTTGATAATTGATTTAAGCTTTTAGATATCTTTTTCACTTGCTCTATAACTGCAAATATGGGTAGGAGAGGAAAAATATTGAAAAAATAAATTAATGATTTCAATAAATTCTTGATGTGCTGTGTACTTTTCCGTAATTGTAATTCAAATAGTGCCTTACTTATTATTTTTTTTTTGCTTGCAGCATTTTGCATAACAGCTTATTTAACCACAAAGGAAATGTAAAATATATATATATATATATATATATATTTTTCCTTCTCTATAATCAACGAAAAAAGTACACGTTTTATGAATGTAAATTAAAATCTTTTTATTATATTTAGTTATAAATTATTAGTATTATTGAAATTATTTATAATTATAAGCTATTTTTATGAAGGAAATGCTACGATGCTAAGATTAAGATTCATTAGTTCTGAAATATTTTTTGAAATAAGCAGAATATTTAGAAATTTATTGTTTGAACCTTCGAAATGTATTTTATTTGTAACAACAGCATTGTTTTATAGGCTTTAACTGTGTTATAACTAGTCTTTTACAACCATAAATTTAATCAGAAATGAGTTTCGAGGGAAAATTTTATCATAGAAACTAATAAGAAATAAATGGGTTTTACAAAGGAAAATTCAATCACGAGAAAACTCGTTTTGGTTTTAGATATTCTATTTTTATGATTCTGAAATACTGTGTGACATATTATTTCTCTTCTTTGATGGACGATGCAGAAAACGCTTTTCTATAATTTCATGCAACCTTACAAGTGACGCCATTTAGCGTCGCATAAAAACAACGAATCGTTTCGTAACAATCATATTTGCACTTATTCTCAATTATTGCATGCGAATACTGATGAAAAATAGCTCATTATTATATAGAAAAAGTAAAATTTTGCTCTAGTATAGAAAATTTTAGGATGAAATGTTTTGGAATTCTTGCAAAGAAATTCAAATCTGATATTTCATTTCAAATATAACTCAGGAGCAACGCGTATGCAACGTAGAAGCAACTAACACCCTTATAAAGCATAAAATTTCGTTTCATTTGAAATTATTGTCTTGATTCTTCTAATCGGAAAATGTGCATGTGGCTACAGTAAACCTTCATCACTGATATTTTTAACTCTTTATTTTATTTTATTTATTCTTGTTCTTTAATCTGAAGAGAATTATTTGTCTTAGTGCAAAATAAATATAGTTTCTACGAAAGGTAGAATTTACTTATTTTCAGTTCTTTCTTATTCACACAAAAACAGATCTTCACAGTTATTCTAAGAAAACTGCCCCTTAAAAATTTCTAGAAACTGAGCTTTTGTTCTGGTTGAATGAAAGAAACTCAAGAATATTTGCTCAGTAAAAGGAAAGGAAAGTTCTTTTGCTATTCTTGAGGTACTTGGCTTGATATAAAAGCGAATTCTAAGAATAGATTTAAAGATTTTTTCTTTGAATTTGATTCTTCATAATTCGCATTCATGTAAAGTATGAACAAGATACCTTTCAGAATAAAAAAAAATGGTTTGAGAAAATCTTCTCTGATATTTGGTATGACTAGAAATACACTTTTATAAGATTTCCAAAATAAATTTTATAAAAGTACACTGTACGTATTATCTGAAAGATTTCGAAAATAATTTTCTTTTTAAAACAATTGATGAAATATCATTTTTGAAAAGTAATATTTCGCAGAAGATTTATGTTAGTAGTTCTGACTGATTATTCTCTAAGTTCATGGAAGTGAAAATTCTTAAAAATAAAATAAAATACTGTTAACGAAAAACAGAACGCAATATTTGAGAAAATTGATTATATATATTTTACTGTTGAATTTGCTGATTATCTTTCTAAAAATATTTTTAGCAATAAAGTGAGATCACAATCCAACAAAATATCCCCACTCACCATTTAGAAACTGATGAAAATTTTCATAAAGAATTTCCATAAGGTCCATTACTATACCACCGAATCTTTTATCAAATAGCTTCACCAAACTATTCACGAATGCATGGAAATGTAAATTTTCGATACCTTATACATGTTTATTCTACTAAGTGAAAAGTATTTCCAGAGTCGAAAGGAAAATATTTTCATTGAAATGTATATGAAAGCATATTTTCCAACATTTTAACAACATGAATAACTACTATTCATGTGGATCCAAAGTTTTTGCAGTTAGGTAGTAATCTTCTATTATTTTCAAACTTAATTTACTGTTGAATATTTTGGTCGGTTAGACATTCGGTATTTAATCATATGCGCAGTACCATTAAGAAACGATGATACACAAAAAATTGCTCGTATCTTACAGGGTTATTATTTAGAGAGTAACTTATGAAACTACTTAGTGGAATTGCTTTTTATTTATTACGAATGGCTTATTTAAAATCTCTGAAACATACAGAAATGGCTCCTTAGGATGACTATAGAACATTACAAATAATTCGAAAATGCCACAATTAAAATTAGAATTTGGTAGATTTTTACAAAAAAGAGGGAATAACGTTCATGTCAGAATAATTACATTTACAGAAGTTGTGCATTAATAGAAGGTATACGTATTTTAATTTTTAAATTCGTAATTAGGTGAAAAAAAGAATAAATTAATTAGTTTATATTAATTACCATTATTTTTCAACAAATAAACGGTCGGTAAGAATAATGCAATCGATTTATTAATTTAGTTGATTAGCATTTCTGTAATAAACTGCCTGAGAAAATACATTTTTGTCGCATTTAAAAATATCGGTTTCTGACACAGCCATGAGGAATAAATGGAACGGTTCCTTATCGATTGAATTCTGTTTTTGAAAAAATGTTTATTAAATCTCGAGATCATTTACATCCTATTTAAATGCAATCGATATATTTTCTCAGAGTTTTAAAAATCTTCTATTCTTGCTTTCCTTCGATGGTAGAAACGAACCGATTCTCCAACGTCCTCTTGAGGAAAAGCAAATAAACGCAGTGAACGCGTAAATATTTTGAGTAGCCTTCGTCAAACACCGGGAATATCAATGAATGATTCTGACAATCTATAATAAGTATTTAATATTCATTAGCAGAATGCGTAGGCGCTTTTCGAGTTTCGCTATCATCCCTCGTTTCACTCAGAAGTTGGATAAACACAGTGCACAATGAAATAAATAGTAATACTAAAGATAAATAGTAATAGTAATAATAAAATAATTGACTTGGAAATTTTTTTTTAAAGTTCTATTACCAACACTTTGCGCGGTGACTTTCTTGACCAAAGATAATGTGTTAATAAAAGGACAACTATATTTTTCCTCAAATGTAAATTTAAAAAAGTTTGTACAAGAAAATAAAATTGATTGTTGTATATATTGTATATATTTAAATGGTTTGGGTAAGAACGTAACATTTCAATATAAAGGAAAAGGAGGAGGATTTTTATATTTCGATGATTATTAAAAAAAATTGCAATTTAAAAAAAATTTACATCTAATTTAAATACAATCGAAATATGAGAAATATTCTCTGAGCTTAAAAATTTTTCTTGTGCACATTTCATTTCTGTGGTAAAAGTAAGGAGCCCATTCTTCAACGTCTTCTTGAGGAAAAGCAAACAGGGACATTGAATGCGTCAGTATTTTGAGAAGGATCCCTTCTAACATCGAGAATACCAATGAATGATTCTGACAATCTATAATAAGTGTTTAATATTCATTAGCAGAATGCGTAGGCGCTTTGCGAGTTTCGTTACGGTCGCTCGTTTTGCTTTGAAGTTGGATAAACAGCCTGCGAATTGGGAAAAGGCAGTAATAAGAAGAATAAATAATTGCTTTTAATAAAAAGACAAGAAGTTCTGCATACACATTTTGGGAGGTGATTTCCTGACGCGGTGCTATTATGTTAAGGTAAAAGCATCTATGCGTCCCCAGAAGCGTAATCGTAAATAAACATTATGGAGGAAAATAGAATCATTTGCTGCATTTTAAATAGCTGGGGAAAGAATCATGTTTTGTTTCCGTTATAATAATATGCAAAGAATTTAGATTGGTGATTCTTGTATATCGACGATTGTTAAAAAATATTATATTTCATAACTGAATTGCCTTCATAGAGTTATTTTTAACTGAGATAAGTCAAGTCAAGTTGTATTTCTTTCTTTCTTATAAATGAAATAGCCGTATTCGGAGAGTGGGATATTAATTCTGTAAATAGAAAAAAAAATATTAACTTGATTTTAATGTTTCAACTTATTAAAACATTGACTTAAACAAAAACTTTCCCGCTTTTGTAACATAATTTGGCTTAAATAAATCAAGATCATTTATAGTACTTATAATTTAGATGAAATGTAACTAAAAAAATCAAGAAAAACAGAAGATATTAATCTTTTTTTGGGCTAATGACGAGTTGAATAAAAAACAGACATTTTCAAAATTCGGTTAAAAATACTGTACTTTATGGGATGAATTCAGAAATTACATTTTCCACAAACACAATTCTCTGTTAAATAATTTCAGTAATGTTTCGTCTTGAAATAGCTTTTCTTAACTTAATTAATTTTTACGATTTGAATTTACACTTTTAAGGGTATAAAAATATACAGTGCGATTTTTTCGTTGGCCGATGCAAGAAAGGATATATTCCTTATCTTTAGCAAGCGGTTTCAAAGTCACAACGAAATGTTTTTCTGGCGTGATTTCTATGTAAAGTAAATTTTTCATATTTGATATCATACAATATTCCCAGTACGTGATATTTCATAAAAAATAGAGAGGGATGTAGCATTCAAAATCAGAGACAAGGTAGGCTTTCTAAAGAGATATTTTATTCTCACTGTAATGATAAAATTTAATGCGATGTTAAAAATGTCAAGATGAAGTTGCTGTTCGGAAATTAGTTGCATTAGCGAATAATCTTTCCAGGAAACTAGTATTTGATACAAAAATTATAATATTCGAAGCATAATTTACATATTCATTATGCAGAGTACGATAAAGTATTTAAAAAAATTGTGTATAAAAAGTCTTGTTTCTATAATATTGCTTTTAGGCTGAAGAGATCCATTTGTTATGTTCACTGATTAAATTCAAAATTTTAATAAAGCTATCGATTTCTCAAAAATTTCACTTTTTCTGTCGATTTTATAAAAAGATTCTTTGATTTTTTTCTTTTAAAAAATCATATGGATTTGAGAAGAAAGATATTTACTACAATACATGAATTAGAATTAACTTGATGTTATATTTAAATATTATAATACATATTGAGGAAATAATTATGCAATGCAAGTATCTTTGAACATTAGAAAAAACTAATTTTTGCTGCTATTTACTACTTTTTTCTCTCTAGCATAATCATGGACCACAGTAACTTAATAGTAGAATCTCATTCTGAGTAGCCAGTGGAATTTCAGGTTAGAGAATTGATCCCACTAAAGCCTACTACTCTCACGGATCAAACGACCTCACGCTAGTGAGGCATGAAAGTCTACAGAGCGTAATGCTGGATGAGGAGGATCAAATGCTCTTACGGTGAGGTATGAGGGTCTAAAAAGTGTGGGGTTCACTGAGGTGTTATATTCTATCTTCTTGAGGAGTGTCATTTAACTACGATTCAAAATTACAGGGACCGCCCAAAATAGTTTCCATTTATCTTTAAAACGATTTGTTAGTCTAAATCATGTTAAACCTGTTTTCCCCTTCAGATTATTTCCAAATACATATAATGTATCTGCCACCTCACTATTAAATCAAATTCGTTCTGAGTTTCTTCTCCGTTTTGATTATTTAATAATATCAATCTTTCTTTTTTATTTTATTTACATGGTTCGGTTTTCAATTCACTTCGGTTATGCAGAATTGACAAAATAGATTCAATAATTCGTTACGCCTCAGAAAAATTTTTTCCCTTTCATTTTCTACAATTTTGCTGTTATCAGAACTGATGGGGTTACGTTGATGTTCTCGTTAGAAGAAAATCGCTTCAATAACCGAGAAAAATAAATGTACTGAAATTTGTTTAATTCGAATGTTTATAAAATGAATTTTTCATTTCTCTCTAGAATTTCTAACAAACATGAAGTTAAAATATACAATTCGAATTTATTTTAGGTTTTTTGAAGTATTAGCTAAAAATTATTTTGCTAGAGGATTTTGCTGCAATGCATTCAATAAAATGTTGAATTGCTGCTTTTTTTATTTATTGCTGTATTAAAAAAAAAGCTATAAGTATTTCTTACTTTCTATCATACCATGAACATGCTAGATTCTGTTTTTTAAAAATAATTATTGTAATCAATAATTATTGTAACTGTAGACATCATTTATTTATTAAATGAACCATTTTTAAAATTACTAATTTTTAAGAAGTTAAAAATGTTTTAATTACGCCTGTATTGATATTACTTATTGTTTATTTATTAATGAAAACATTTAAATATTAAAAATATATTTTATGACTCTTTTCAATTTCAAAATTGCCATTTTCTCTAGCTCCACTCATTTTTATATCAAATATTACTTAAATCAAAATTTGAAATAAATCGAAATTCTAATGTATCCTTTCAGCTTCAAATAACCAATGTTCTACTCTTTTAATGATGTTGACTATCTTGACTATTTCGCTGTTTAATGTATAAATAATTATGTTAAGAAATGTAATGATTTTTTATGTGCATCATTTTATTTATATCAATGTTAAGTTCATAATTAATAAGGCATAAAATGCCATTTAATTATAATAATTGCGTTTCATCATATTTTTTAGCGTTTCCATTACATTTTATTGTTCAAGACTATTTATGTCCATTGCAGAATCCATTTCTGATCGATTCGAGTAATCGATAGCCAATATTTACACAATGAGAAATACAAAGCTTAATTCTTAAATATTTCATAAAACAACACAGATAATAAAGAAAAATCAAATTTGTCTTATTCAAAAATCTGGGATCAGGTACAAGGAATTTTATTCAATAATATTCCGAATACCTTTCTGTCTTTCGGAGCTATCTTCAAAATCATACTTCTGTCAAAAGATGAAATATTAAATCTAATTTCGAATGAAATGTTATCTTTCGGATACGTGTGCCAAGATTTCACAGTTAATAAATTTTATTGCAATTAAATTAATGAACAAGAATCTATGTGTAGAGGGATTAAGATTCCGAAGAGTTGGATAAGTCAGAGATCAGTAAACAAAATAAAGGCAAGGCTTTATTGAATGAATGAGTTAATTAAATTAGAATAAAGTCTTACTAGTAACTTGAATACAATTGAAGACGTAGAAAAATTTACATCTGCGATGTTTTACTTATACTTAATTGAATGTCATGTATTAGTCATTATTATTTACAAGAAAGATGATAACATTCTTATTTACAGAAAGAATTTTTGTGGGCTGGAGAAACAAGGGACTTGTTTGCGATATCATATGTGATTTAGCTATTTTATCGAGAAGTTATCGTCAATTTGATGTTTAATAGATCGTGGTATAATCATCTATCGAATTTGAAGAAACTGAATTTTGAATTTTCTAATGTTTTACTGGGATTCAATGCAGCATTTGGCAATGATCTTTATCATTGTGATTTCGAGAAATAAGATAATTCTATATATTTGCTTATGAATTTGTGATCTTCCCAACAATTTATTATATTTACCGTTTAACACAGCCTTTAGAATAATGACTTATAGAACACTAAGATTCTGAAAATTAAATTAATTTTCTGATTTTTTTCGTATTTAATCAAATATTATGTATGGATGATTATTATTTAAAGAAATAATTTTCAGGAATTCCAGAATCAATAGGCTTTTTGTATGCTAAAAATGATTTTTTCCCATAAAAGAAAATTTTCATATTTTATTATATTTAATATAAATTGCAGGTGACGGTGGTGTAATTAACCAGAGCCTTAACTGACGGAATGAGTATGCATTATTTGGTAGTCCTTGTTATTTTTGTAATGGGACACAGTCGATTCTGATTGTTGGTTTATTGTTTCTTTTCGACATAAGTTATAGGTTTTGGAACCTTAATAATAATTATTCGATTATTAAATAATATTTATTATTTAATAGTTATAGAATGTAATAGATAATCTTTATTTGTTTTATTATATACATTCTAAATGCATCTATAAATGCATTCTATCTGAAATGTAGCATTTGAAAAGGCATTTAAAATATTGAGTTTACAAACCACTTTTGAGTTTAAACCATTCACAAATTATAGAAAAACTGTAAATTATATTACCAAGAAATGGCTAAAATATTGATTATCTAAATAATGAATGACTTATTATACAGACGGAAATTATACTTAATTAGTTCATTTCCATAAATAAATGTAAATTATTAAAAAAAAAAACATGACTACCTGAAACTTTAAATCTCTCAGACATGCAGAGCGGAAAAGTTACTTTTAAACACACCATTTTTATCATTTGAAGAAAGAAGAACAAAATGACAAAGTTTTGAAAAAGAAAAATGGCGCATGCTAATGTAATGACAGAGTAAGACCCAGTGGATTTTCTGTCCGTAATTACGCTTTGGTCATTTTTTATGTTTCTAACATTTTTTTTTCGCTTTTCTTCGCTTTGATTAGAATGTAATCGTGTTAATTTTGCCTTAAGTTTTTCATTGAAGGTAGAATTCAATAAATTAAAATAGAAACAAGGTAATTTTTGCCCGACAGGAGTTTTCGGCAGAAATAATCTTCTGCTAGAAAAGTGAGCCTTCACTTAACTGTTCCAAGAAAACTAAGTAAGCTCTTTTTATCAGCGTTTCTTTTTGAATCTTTATAACCAAATATAATTGAGAAAATTAATTTTTCGAGTCAGGTAATTAAATGCGTGTGATGAAGCAAAGGTATAGATTTTTTTAATGTTATTCTTATAATATTGATTGGGGTAAGGAATTTAAAAAAAATGAATGTTGTTGCTTGAAAAATATTTTTTTGTTTTACAATGTTTCTATGATTTGCATGTGAAGATATTTTAATGGCAGAAAAATTTCGTTCAAAACTGTTTTTTTTAGTTTAATTAAAATTTTAATTAAACTTTCATTAATTTTTCTAATGTATGTTTTATAACATTATCTAGTGCTAAGAAATTTTAAACATGAATATTGTTAAATTTTTTTTTCTTGTTCTCATTTTATTTGTACTTCCCACATTCATTTCATAATTCAGAAATATTTCATTTAAATAGTTTTTATATTTATTTCGAAAATGATTTCCCAAAGAAATTGGAAAAAAAATCTTTTACTTGATTCTGAAGGGTTCGAAAAATTTGAGTGCTGGTAAAAAATATTTTATTTTTCATTAGATTTATATATTGATATTTTATTTATATATTTTTTGATTTATATATTCATATATTTATATATTGATTTATATATTTCTGAAAAACATTTCATGGCAAAAAATTAAGAACTATTGTTATTTTTTGTACTTAATTTCCAGAAAGTTTGAAAAAAAAAACACATTTTTTTTCCTTTACTATTTTTCAGTAGTAAAATGATTAAATTGATTGATTCAGAAAATTTATTTCCAACTTTACCGAAAAATTTATTAAAGCGCAATTTCAGAACAATGATTTGAATATCATTTTCAAATTGAAGGTGGTTTTGCTATTCCAATTATTTTATACCTTATATTCGGTTGAGAAGAAACTTTAAATGCAAAACACACAGTGAAATTCTTGTTGAAATTAAAAAAAACACACTTCTATACCATCAAATTTGAAAGTAGATTCGAGAATTATTTTCATATTTCATTTCATGAATCTTTCGAAAATTAAGAATTTTATTAATTAAACTAAAAAATAAATTCCCTTAAAAATATAAATAATCTCAAAATATACAAAGATTTGATTGGAAGGGCTGTAAAAACCCTTTTATTAACATTGGAAACCGATCTATATTACGATATTTTTTCCCTTACAGTTATTTTTATATATGATTTTAAAACAATGAATAAAAGGGCTTTTCTGTAGCATTTATTATTTAGATAGTAGAACTGATAATCAAGTAAATGGATATGTATAGCTCGAATTGAAAAAAAATCTTTGGCAATCGTGAAACGAACTTCAAATCGAATGTCTATCAGAGTTTGTCATTGGAAAAGTTGCCTTCCAAGAATAATCTGTGCATCAGGGAAGGATGATCATCACTGAAAACTTATCTTTTTTTATTTCTGATGATGAATTACCGCCAACCTTTTTTGCTTTTAGGGTAATCGATGTCTTTGATATGCCGGAATGTTTCTTTTAGACTTTCTAAACAATTTTATCCATTTCAAACTTGAGATTTTTAATTCGAAAGATCTATCAGTTGATCTATATTAAATCTGCCAACGGAGACAAAATGTCCTAAGGGTGATAAAAGATTGAAAAAGTGGATTGCAGTTTTTTTTTTTTTTACATAATAAGAATTAAATTACGAGCGAATATAAATGATACTAAAATTTAAATTCTCCAGAATTTTTTTCTGCTTATATTTACATAAAAGATTTTATCTTGTTTTGTGAAAAGGAAATGATAATAAGGCAGTTTGGGAATTATAACATATAAAAAGAAGTTTATACATGTAAAACGTGTATTTTACATATTCACATACATATGTATATAAATTCAGGATAATTATCTTATCACTTAGAAGTTAATAAGCCTTAAATTATTGAACATTCAAGCAGGAAATTTGTAGAGAAAAAATGAAAATGGAATCAAAATTTGTTGGTAACACAGTTTGCAATTCAAACCAACTGATGAGTATTCAGGTCGTGGAATGATGCATTACATAGTTTTACACATTCATCTGAATAATGATTGATAAATGCTCAATGCACTTCCATTCAGGACCACCATAACTTTCAGACGAGAACCACATTTCCCCATATTAAGTAACATTGCTGTTCGTAGGAAAAGTAGCAAAAATGTTGCTTCTTCGTTTGACAGCAGTGCTGTCAGAAAAATGGCACTCCTAACATTTGAAAATCCTTACTTCGACTGTTGTCTTAAACTATGTAACTTACAGCTTTTACAACTGCAGAATCATCTGGTGGTTTAATTTGGAAATTCTGCTATCAATAAATTATCCCTTCATAGTGGAAGTTGCTTTATATTTGTAATATACCATATATATCCAAATGAACCAATATAAAAATTCTTTTTTTTATACATTCATTGTCTGTAGATATTAGATTTATAAGTTTAAACTACTATTCCCTTTAAAGAGTTTAATTAACCATGCTTGTCTTCTGTAAAATATACAGAATTTTCGATGATGAAATTTCTAATTAAGAAAAGTACATATTATCTTGTCTATATATACACGAATGGTTTGGTCTAGATAATATCAACTCTAATTTGTTCAGACATGTACTGAGAGTTAGCTTGCGACAGACAACTTATATAATGTATATTAGAATATGTTTGATATTTTTATAACTGATCAAAATTTGTCAAGCTTTATGCCTTATGCAAAATATTTCTTACTGTTTCTTACTAGTTTTTTTTCCCCAGAATAATCTATAATGAAACTGTGCCAATGTATTTTCTAGAAGCATAGCTTCAAAAGAATTTTGACATTTCCTGGTCAGAATGTCTATTTCAATCACTAATAATATATTATAGATCCCAAGCGAATAAAATTAGGTCATTAGTCTTTAAAATATTAATTTCAGTTTATGTCAATTCATTCAAAGTTAGGCAACTTGTAGCCAGTCTTGGAGGATTTTAAAATCATTATATTACTAATTTAATCATGAAATCATACTTAAAGCTCCCGCCGAAGCTATTAAAGACTCTTAACAGCGACAACAAACCATGTACCAGCTCTTTCATCTGCTATAAAGGAGCTGAAGTATTTTCGAGTGCTTTTATCAAAATCTCAAAACCCACTAGTGGGAATTTGTAAATAACCAGAGATCATTAGACTAAATTTAAATAAGAATGTATGCATCTACAGATATTTATGCACAAATAAGGATTTATAGTTCGGTTGATTCTGTCTTAAAATTGAATGTAAGTTCAAAAGCTTGATTTATTAATTAAATAACATCTGAACTGATTGCGTGCATAAATGCAAGTTATTTATCTGAATAGACGAATTTGTTCTATGCGGGAAATTTAAATTAGAAAAGCCACACTTATTGAAGAATAAGTTACAAATGAATGGGAATTTTATGATAAAGGTTAGTACATTATATAGAGACATATTCAATATTTTCAGTTTTTTTTTCATTTTTATATAAGATAGAAAAAAAGGGAGAAAAATGTTATTGATTGCGTTTGGGCATGGAAACTTTTAGTTGCTGACGATAACTAAATGTTATATTTAGATAGGAGAAAAATCGAGTTTAGTCTATTCAAAATGCTTTTTCATTGTACGACAACAACAAAGTTAATTGATACACATCAATTATGCGGTGGCAATTTAATTTTGAAAAACATTCCAGCTATTTACAGTTGATGAATGCGTTTACGAGCAACGCGACTCGTAGTTAGATCTTAAATGTCATTAGACTTTGCTTTAAAGTTAATATACTCCATTAAAAATAGCTACTTATAACTATATTGTTTATTTTATCGTAAAAAATCTATTGAAGAATATCTCATCATTATTTAAATGAAATAAATCGAAAACAATTATTATTAATCAAATTTCTCAGAACGTGCTCGAGCAAATTTTTCTTATTTTATTTCTTATTTAATTTAATTTATTTATCATCTGCGTTAACCGAAAATAGTTTTAGGCCGTGTGAAAGAATTCACTGCTTTGAGAACATCGCCCAATAGTGCTGCTCTTGGAGTCGATAAAAGTTTCTCATAACATGGTCTAATAGCAACCAGAACAATCGAAATTGGCTTGGAATGTTTCAGACAGCACCTAAGTCATTCATTTTCTACGCACTTTGGTAACTTGCCCTTTAATTAATCGCATTTTCTAGGCGGAATGATTAAATCAGCATGCCTTTCAACAACCTTCCGCTGCACATTGCCTAGAATGAGGACATTTATTTCCCTATGGTATGCAGACGTTCTCGCCTGCAGAGTCCAGTAGACTTTTAGTAACCATAAAGCAGCTGATCAGTTATGCTGATTCCTTGTAGTTACGTTCATTATTTTTAATATTAGATTCAGATTTAGTGCGATGCGAAAATGCTGATAAGAATATTCGTTCTGTGCTCTTATTGGCTGGATCTAGGCTAATCCATGAATAAAGATGTGATCTACAATAAATGGGGAACTACTTTTGACACATGACTACTTTTAAACAAGACATTCTTTTACACCAATTTATTTCAAATGTGCGGCCTAATGAAGTGAAATTTTGGAAAATATTTTAATACACTGATTGCTCTATACATTTGTAATACGTGACATAATGAGAAAATATTTTGAAAACTATTTCAATTCACTGATGGCAATATATTTTGGATATTTTTAATACATTGAAATCGAACTTTAGGACGGTTTCAAATAAAAAGTATAGGCACTGTTCTTTAAAATATCTTCCCTATAAGCTTAATAATAAATTGATTATCATGTCTTATAAATTGAATTAAGATTTTTTTTTGAAATTTCAAGAAAAACAAAAGTTCGGAAAACTGATTGAAATTGTTAAGTTTCATTGAAGAAAAAAGACGTACAGAAAAGAAACTAGATAGTTAATTATATCGCCATGATTTCTGTAACGAAAAAACACATTCGCGAAAGAGAATGGTGGAGGATGGTATTATTATGGCATATACCGAGTTCAGACAGGTTGGGAAATCTGATATATAGCATTCATAACCAATTTCCTGCATGCTAAAAGATATTAAGAAGGACTTGAACTGCTGCATACCAAACATAATGGAGGTCCATTCTTTATCTTTCTCCCAAACGATGCTTCATTGTATGTATCTAACTTCTGAAGTTGTTCCATACTATTAATGCTCATATTATCGATTATTCACTTTTCATTCTGTTGAATCTTGTAAGAAACCTTTTTGCGCTCTTAAATCACAATAAACCAATCAACCAATCTCTATAAGACATGTAGGAAATTCACATAATAATGGCGTATGTGTCTTATACATTTGTATAAGCGAAAACTCCCGTATTACATATTTTAAAAGATGATCCTGTATTCAAAGCGAATAAATATATTTAGAAGTAAATAAATATAGAAATTTCCAGGAAAATCTTAGCAAAAGAAAATTCCCATAAAAGATAGAAAAATTTCGTATTGAGGAAACTCTTTGTCAGTAGATTTCCTTCAAAGAACTTTTAGCTTTCAATGAACTTTTAGTTTTCAATACATTAATAAAAAGTTAATAAAATCTATATAAATTCAAAAATTTATATGATTACAACTACAGACTTTTATCAAAAATAGGTTAAGGCATACATTTCATGATTCTTCTAGAGTATAAATCTAGAAAAACCTGAAAACCTCAGCTTCTTCTAGAGTTTTATTATTATTTCAAAAAATACATTGCATTATTTTACGGTATTACTTTCTGAAGTTCCTCTTTAATGTGTTCTAGATAAATCAGAAAGAAAGCATAAAATCAGTAGATTATACCAGTAAATGGAACATTAAATGACTGATAACAAAACCCGTTGGTGGCAAATCATTGAGTAAGCATTCAGAACAAGATTTAAGTTTTAGATATGCATTATGACGTACTGCTGTTATACAATGAAAGGATAAAAATTATAACTTCAGGTAGATTAAGAAGTAAAGTTGAGTCTTTTGAATCAAAAGATTTATTTAAAAGCAATTCTGATAATAAAAATTATATTGACAAGGCATTTTTATTATCCGTGTATTCCATTTTGAAAGGTCGACTTTTCATAACTAGGATCATTCGACTGTACAAAAATGAATGGATTGTTAGTAATGTAATAACATTATATTTATCAAAATTATAAATTTTTCATCCCTTAGAAAGTTTGAATAAAATGTTTCTGTCTCATAAGCATATACTTTCTTATTTATTTTGTACTTTTTATTTTGGTTGAAATTCAAAGAGAAATTTTTTTTTTCGCTATGTTAGATAATTTATTTTTATAATTTATAATTTAATGCGGTCTTCTGGAGGTAGTAAAGCCTATATACTGCTTTACACTGCAAAAAATGTTGTCTAAAGAGAATAAAAATCCAAAATAAGAAATTAAATTTTTTCTATTAAATAAAGAAATGATTTTAAATTGAAATAACATTCCTTTATAATATAAAAAATAACATTTTAAATAGTAATATATTCATTTCATAATATAAAGAATTATAAATTACATTTAAAATTTCTGTCATATCATCAAGTGTTCCAAAATAAAATATAAAAAGGCACATTCTATAGTGGAAGCATAATTTCTTTTAGCTATAAGAGAGCAAATGGCTTAAAGAATAGCCAAAAGTTTTAGGTTGTGATTGTTTATTTTATAGTTTTTTTTCCTTATTTTAGCATGTTATCATGGCAAATCTGACAGAAAAACACTGTTAAAATCCTTGCAAGATAAAGAAAAGGAGAACTAAAATGCAAGTGATTTTAAACCTTCATTATTAATGAAATTTAAAAATATAATCGTTTCTTTTTCACGTAGTTCCACATAAAGCATTACTAAAATAAATGCACTTTACAGGGGCCAAATAAAACGTTTGCGACAGACGAGATTGCTCTGAACACGCACATCATTTCGTTGCTCAGTTAACCATTTTTTTTTATGAAAACAAACTTATCAACATATTATTTCTTCTTCAATTTTGATTATTTATATTTGATTTAGCTTTAAATTACCTTATAATGATATGCAAAAATAAAAAAAAATCGTCTCTTGTGAAATACAAATTATTTCCCTTTTGGGATTTCTGAAAAGAAATTTTAGGTAATGACTAAGTTTTGAATGTGATTATATGAAATTATGGTTTAGTTTTTGACGCTTTACTTCTGTCAGTATTATTCTATTCTCTAAAAGAAACCTGAAAAGAAAGAAGATTTTTCTAGTTTAATAGATATTTTTCCTGAAAATAGTTTTCCACAACTTGAGATATGCACTTTTGATTGGTTTGATAGCTCTAAATTTTTTTTTTATTAATTTACAACTTTTCCAGTTTTAACAGAAACAAACACGGAATTAAATTGCCATCATCTGAACCTCCATTTCCTGCATTGCATTCAACTGTATTACAACCACTTCTGTAAATGATTTACAAATATTTGCATTTTATTAAATTAAAAAAACTTATTTTAGAATTGGGCCGGGGTTGTGTGAAATTGTCATCTACAGCTTACTCTGCATTATTTATTTAATTCCTTTTCTAAACATAACTCTATTCCGTTGAAGAAACTGAAAGGGAAAGAAAGGAGTTTTCAAGTTCAGAGGATTTATTTTCTGGGAAAATGATTAATCTCGGAGTCGTAGTCTGAGCAAGTCTTTTACTTTTAAAGTATTCCTGCGACTTTACTTCCCCAGATGAGACGCCGTATTTCTCATGGCTGATTGAATACAAAAGCAACCTTATTTGACCTCTGGCGGAAAGGTGGTATCACTTTCTACTGCGGGCCGATACTTTTTCGTTACAAGAGAAGAAGGCACAATCGGAAAAGGCGCACAAATACACATCGGCCTCCTTAGGGGAAAGAATTCCAGAGGAAATCAGAAGAAGGAGATAAAAGAACCTCCCTTGATGGATACTGGGCCTTCCCTTGCGGCATCCTCAAAGATTAATGAGTTCTCAATAATGTGATGCTTTCTGGACGTACTATTAGCGTGAAAGACTAACCCAGAAATGTCTGATGATTCCGCTTCTTCTGTCTTTGAACTTTTCTCATTTTTGTAACACTTCATCTATAACTGCTTGAATCATTTTCATTTTGTTGAGGCACTTAACTATCAGCGCAGACACAAAAAGATTGATTTCTGGTGTGGAAAGGGAAAAAATGCAGACAATATTATTGAACAGAGTGACTCAAGATGTCGAGTACTTGACCTAATCGTGTTATTTGAGTGTTGAAGAGAAGAGAACTACGCTTTCGGGATTATTCAGGACGATTAAATGAAGGGAAAAATTATGTTTCTTTGTTATTTGTATTATTTAGTGGAATATAATGGAACATAAGTTTACGTAAAATATTCGAAATATTTCTATCAAAATTCAATTTTGAAACCGTAAGGACACCGAAAGTCAATGTAGAACTATTCAATAAGAAATTAAAAAAAATTAAATATTTCGGATTTAATGGTAATGTAGTAACAAAAATATATTAATTTGCGTGCGACATAAATTTATTTTCTAATTTACGTGTTTTATTTGAATTTTTTTCTTCTGATGCAATCAACTGCTGTCGTAAAAATTTATAAGGGATGTGGAAGAAAAAGTGGTTAAGCATAAGCGGTTAAAAGCATAAACACGATTCAATTCATAATTATAAGGCAAAAGCATGGAAAAACTTCTCAGATTACGATTAGAGAATTGTGACCGAAAAATCTACATTTTAAGAAGAAAGCGTTATTGTACATTTCTGAGAAAACTGCTGAATTATGTGATGAGTTCTTAAATCCTAGCTTTGCTATTTAGACTCATAACTAATTATTAAAAGGCACTTAATAAAATGATTAAAGAATTATTTAATTAAGGTAACTGAAATAAATGACTTCAATAGCGATTTAACATGGGGACGGACTATCGTAAGTAAAATAAAGCAATTTTGAAAGAAGAAAAGATAACTATTACTTAAATATCTAATTTTTGTATTTTGTTCAATATTTTTCGACTTATTAATGGACTTTATTTATAGCGTGTAACTAAAAGATATACATTACACTTAAACTTCTTTTATACTTTTGCATTTATCCATTTAGTTCTTAGCAAGCAATCATTTGCCAAACCTTTTTCAATTACTCAGCTGCTAAAAGAAATCATCAAGCTTTTGTTATTGTTTATTTTATACAGGAATAAGTCTAAGATGAATACCACTAAGTTGGAAGACAGTTTTTTCTTAAACTTTCTTCAGGAATTTCTTCCTTTATCAAAAGAAATTCAATGATAGGAAAGCAAATAAAAGTGCGAAACCTTACATTAATGGTCAGTTCTTAGAATTGGCGGACGCTTTTAAAGATGTTAGAAAAAAATCGTTTTTTAGCCACCTCATATTTCACGTTTGACAGATCGCTTAGATACCGTGATGCTTATGTTAAACTTTGAGAAAGTTTCTTCACCGAGTTCCTTAGAGTTGTCAATCAAGAAGTCATTCATGTATCCTGCGCTATAAGCTAAGCGAGAGCCATGCTTTGAAAAGGGATTATGTGAGATCTTCCAGCGCAAAATTTATCTTCATCGTAGTATAGTAGAATAGCGTCTGTGTCAGCGAAATTCAGCGATGTGCTAAAAAAGAGTTAAAGGTCCGCTGACATATCACTTGAACCAAATGATGAATATATTACTGTAGTTACGAAGGGTCATAATTTATGTTTGATAATAATTTTTTTTTCACATCAAGACGTTTTGGAACAATCTTGTTAATTAAAAAAGAATATTTTATGATCATTCATTTGTATTTTGATTTTGAAGGGATAATTTTTTCATTGAAATTATTAGCTCTTGTCTGTTTAGTTTAGTGTAAATTTTTTGAATTTGCATGAGGGCTTTTTGGGAATGAATCTTGTCATTTTCAACCGCGTTCAAATGACAATGACGATTTCTTAGCTGACAACCTTTCCAAACTTTCTTGCTTATTAAACGAAGTTTGTAAATTACAGTGTTTAGTGCGAACACGGTTCATATTTTTAACATTTTGCACACAAACTGAAAGATTTTCAGAAATCTCCAATAACCAAATTCGTGTAGCAGGACCTTTACTACACAACTTTATCAAAACAACAAGTAACAATTCATCAGCGAGAAGACATTTGTTTCTGACAAATTTAATATGCACATGCGTAGAAGGTCTTCTATGAAATCGGGTCTGGAACCCATGATCCTCTGGACCAGAAATCTATACTCGATCACCAAGCTACAATAGTCTTCATCCAAAAAAAGTAAAATATTCAGTAGAACTATGCAATGGCATTCGATACTGTAAGATATTGCAATATAATTCAATATTCTACGATATCGGTCCCCATTAGTCTGTTGAAAGAAACTCAGCTTTGGGAATGAAGGGCAAATAATTGAGTAGGTTAATTGAAGGTCAAATTTATATATGTCCTTCGTGAATTTTATACTTTCCACCGTGTATAAATTTTTTTTTTATGTTTATGTGGTGTATCTGTTTAGAAAATACAGTTCCGGTGTAGGCATAGTCGTCTTCTTATGAGCTCGAATTAAAATTAAGGAGATAAATCCAATTCTATAATCTTGTTATTCTCTTACCATATTATATGGCCTTTTTGAGCTTCAAGAGATAAAAGAGAATACTTGTTATCTAAATTTTTTAAAAAGGTTTTAAGCCGAATCAAAAATTTTAATTTAGAGCCGTTAACAAAAGGTGATATTTTTTGAAGTGCAATTTCGTGGGTAAGTTTATTTATTATTTAGATTTAAATTACATTTAATTTAAATGTTTTCAAGATAATATGAACTGAATATGAAGAATTAAAATAACATATTGTAATTCTTTTATTCAAAATTCATTTTTCTGGCTAAATAAAATATGGTATAAATTTCAAATAATTCTTTTGGATATGATACATTTTGGAGAAAGATTTTATGCCGACACATAAACCAATATAGCAATTTTCACACCGAATTCCCAACCTTTTTTTTTGCTTACTTTTCAACCATCGATACTCTTTTTATATTATTTGGTGCGTCGTCCACAAAGTTTCTGTTTTTTTATCGGATTTAAAGAAATATGTGAGATAAAATTCTTTTCTACCAACTGCATTGTACAAGCGTCTAGCCGAATTTTTCGAGATTTTGTTTATAATATTTGAAAATTTCCTCGATAACTTCCATTCCTAAGTTCAAAAAGATTTTTCAGCATTTACTATAACTTTTCGAAGAAAAATATACTTTGGATATATATTTTTTCTAAGGTGAAAAAATACTTTTTTATCTGATTTCTTTTGGTCAATCGCATGATCAAAAGTGTTCGATTGACTAGTATTTTAAGATAATAGATTACTTTTTTGAGGATTCTGCAAGAAGTTTAGAATGGGGCACGATGATAAAATTGAAAATAATTATTCAATATAAAATCATGACGATGCATTAAAATTTAACTTATTTTTCAATGAATCCCAAGCAAAAAAAATCGATTATTGCCATACAACATATGTATTTGTATGGCAATAATCTTGTAATAATCTCTTGATTACTGCCATACAACAACAACAAAAAAATGCATATGTTGTATGGCAATAATCTTGTAATTTTGTGGATTCACTAAATCTAAATTTTTTAAAAGGTTTTAAGCCGAATCAAAAACTTTAATTTAACAAAAGGTGATATAACATGTTAATTTCGACTTCCGTTGAACAACAAGCTTTGTTTCCTTTTCAAAGCCCTGCAAAGTTATAATATTCATTTGTGAGTACCCTGTAATAACATTTAAAAATTAACTTTAAAAAATCGGGTTTCCTCAGATAATTTATTTAACAAAGAACTCTCGAATAAAATTGTTTACTCATAATTACAATATGTAAAGAAATCTACTCACCTTTCAAAGGAAGATCGAAAAAGGAATCAATATCGGTTCATAAATTTTCATTCTAAATAGCCATTATAAAAAGTAATTACTGCTTATATCTTTATATTTTGTACAATGCACTTATAAATGAGAAATATAAAAGCCTACAACTGAAGAGAATGGATTTTTAACGAACCCTTCTCTCTCTCATATCCCCTCTTTTATCTCTGGATTTTAAAGTTTACATTCGAAATCTGCAATTCAGTTTGAAAAGAAGATTCTTACTTTATTGCGTATAAAAAGAAGCCAAAAGCAGGAAAACACCCTATTGAATTATTAAGCAGCTCATGTTAAGTGAATTGTACACCAAAAGTAACACTATTTTACCCACTCTTTGGAAACTCCCTTCGAAACGCTATTTCGGCATCAATAGCGCCCCTGCTTTACGAGTCTCAACAGATTGGATTAAAAGCACTTTTCCGTTTTAAGAATTCGCCTTTCGTATTTTAACATTCACACTTGGGAAATTAAAATAGACCGGCTTTACGACATTCGAGTAAAACGCGACGCATTTTCTATTAGGGAGTGTGTACCTTGCTCTCGAAAATTTAACATTATTTCTCTTTCCAGTCTAACACTTTTCCATATTGGGCTCCCGATATGTCTTCTGGGATCCTGATGGCTTTGGCTCTTTTCATGAAACGTCGAGTGGAAAATACGCATTGGTTTGAACTAATATTTGAACTCCTAGAGATATTCCCATGCGACTTATTCTTTCACTCTATTAAGATAATGGTTTCATTCAAAAGATATCTATATACATTCGGTAATGTGAAAATGTGTCAGCTATCCAATTAGTTTGTGATGTAATGAGCTATTATTTCCCTCAGTAGTTTAATTTCATCATTTTCTTGAAATCGATATTCTTGGGAAAAATCACTAGAAGCTACAGATTTGCTCCATTTTTGATTTTTGCTCCATTTTTCCTCATTTCAGGTGCATTGTTGCGTTAGATTAATGATTAGATTGAGTTGTCTTAAATGATATAAAAGCAGCAGTAATTGTATAAAGAATTATCTTTGGCTTTTGAAAGCTTTTAGTCTTATGTTTAAGCAAATGTGCTCTAAGTTGTAAGTTTTCATAGAATTAATTGTGAAATCAAGAGACAATCATCTAGAAGAATCATATTTTGATTTCTATAATATTCTTCGCTCGAAGTATGCCCACTTTCCGTTTCAATATTTGGTGCTAGTTTTCAAAATTACATGAAATGTTATATCATTGAATATTGCATATTGGTGCAGATGAAACAGTTGGTTATTTTCAAATTTAGACACATTAAGATGATTTGAGCATTTGTTAAAAAATTTGTTCTCAAAATTATCTAAAAGTTACTGGCTTATTCTAGTAAAAGAATAATGGAATTCTGCTGCTTAATTAAATAGCACATAGGAAATACTCTCAAGAATATTTTGAAGAAAGTTTGGTACAGAAAATAAAAATTCTGTATTTGAGATAATTAACTTCTATACCCACGTGATACAATTTTATAACCC
The DNA here is from genome assembly GCA_026543865.1 of Argiope aurantia. Classification (NCBI taxonomy): domain Eukaryota; kingdom Metazoa; phylum Arthropoda; class Arachnida; order Araneae; family Araneidae; genus Argiope; species Argiope aurantia. The sequence continues at coordinate 259,066 of JAPMOR010044950.1, forward strand.
CAAACAATCTTTTGAGGGTGTCAATGAGGTTCAGTATTTTAAAGAACAAGATAAGAAATTAAACGAGAGAGGAGCATTTTATTTATTATTTTAAATTCCATATCTCTTTCTTTAAGTGATTCTCTTTTCGAATAATTAGATTAATAACAAATCCCATCGAAAGCTAATTTTAGAATCATAGTAAAAATCCTTTTCTCAATTAAAAAAGAAAATCAGTCTCTTTTTAATTGGTGAGTATACAAAATTCCTTATGAGTACGGCATATTTCTGCCGAATAAATCCTTTCGATTTGTTTAACAAGGGAATCGTAATAAACTCGCAGAAAATCTAGAAATTCTGCATTTACGAATTATTCTTGGAAATGCAGTTACTTTTATTTTGATAACTTTGAGATCATTTTTTAATTATCTGGTTTACTTTTAACTGAAGTTAAATAATAGCTAATTCCAGTTGTAAGTGAAAGAAAGAGAAAATTTATTACTTAGCAGTTTCATCTTAAATTCTGAAATGAATTTCTAAACCGTATTTTTGTTTTCGAGATTTTCGTCTCTTAAATAAAACAAATATTCAGCATTTTTCAATGCTTATTAATAGAAGACAAGGTCTTAGGACAAGGAAGGAATTGAAGTAAATTTTATAGTTCCTCAAATTTTCAAAAGATAAAGATAAAATTTGATTTCAAATATATTTAAATTGCACATATTCAGAGATCAATGAAATAAATTCTGAATTATGTTTAATCTTACTAAAAAAAGTACAAATTCTAATGTGATTCTGAACTGCATTTCTTTATGAAAATGGTTTATGCCTTCTTATCTTGTTGCTTTTAAACCCATTAATAGATGTATATGAATTTTAAATTCTTATCAATGTTTTTAGAGAATACGAACATATTTTGTAATGTAATTCAATCTCGTTATAAAATAGAAAGAAATTGAAACTAATGTGAAAATGAAAATTATTTTAAGCCAATTTAATGTAATAGAACCGAAACATATCAAAATGTCTAAAGAGAGGACGAGGTTAATTTGGACACAAAAGCCTAAGAGAATTGTTATTTTTCCGAAATTTCTAGAATTTCTCCTAATTTTGATTTGAAATTTTATTTCTAACAAATAAATTTGCTAAAATAAACGCATTATATATATATATATAAATTAAATTTAGCTTATTCATAAAAATATTTTATTTATTCAAACATTTTGAAATTGTTTTAACCAGCATTAAAAGATAGGAGTGGAAAAGTAAAGAAATATTTTTCAAAAATTTAAATGCGACAAGCAAAATTTTATATCAAGTTGAAACGAAATTTATGTTAATGTTGCTACATTTCTGATTTGTCGATTCAGTGTTTGAAAGAGTGTTGGTAAAACTTTTCATCGTTGTGAATTCTCTGAAGCTAAATTTAGCAAAATCGAGCCACATTCAATCAACCGAAAACTTTGAGAATATCATTATTGTTCATTTCGGCGTTTAGGTCAACTCAAATCCTAACGATAGAGCGAGTGGTAAAATAGTTGAGGTAAAGAAATAGATATAAAAGATATCTTTGAATTATGTACAGGAAATTAACCTTTCAGGTTTATTTTACGAATAAGTTTTCGCCGTTTCTGAAAATTTTGCTCCTCTTTCTGAAGTAGTAGTTCATACAAAATTTTAGCGAAGACTGTGCTTAGCAAATGGCGAAAAATATGTTCTTGTTATCCTAGGTCTAATTCCACCTCAAGAGCTGATAAATAATTTACAGATTGCAATTTATTTATTTACTAAAACGAACGATTGAAAATACGGTTTGTAAAACGAATTAAAAAAAAATCCCTTTTACCAGCTGCTTGTAGCTGAATAAATGCATGTCTTTTTTTGGTTCTTCTAATTTTCAGAGAAATTACAGAAATCTGATATTTGTTATATTTGCTTCATGTGTAAAAAATAACCTATTGCTTATTGTAAACTGAGGAATTGTTTGTTAAATCGAATATGAAGAAATGGCCTTAAAATTGTTATTATTTTTCAAAGCAGCCATGGATTAAGGCAAGGAACTCAACACGTATGTTAACCAGCGGGAGTGTCGTACTCTTGGATTTCTCATTTATTTATTACGTTTAGTAAGTTAAGTAGTGATAACAAATGAGTATATTTTGGAATTGATCAATTTGGTACAAAATTTGACATCTATAGATAGTTTAAATATCAGTCGTTGTTTTGAAAAATGATACAAGAGCCAGATATGGTTATGCTGCACTAATTTCGGTGGCATGATCACATACTATAAAATTTTTTAGAAATGCCAATACTTTTTCTTATTTCGTTTTCAAAGAAGTCAAAAAGATCATATTACTTACAAAAAAAAGCAACAACAATCAAAAAGATATTTCATTTGACTTTCAAAATTTGAAAAGAAATTTTCAGCAAGATTGACCAAAAAAATACTAACAAGAACTTATTTTACATTGAGTTAAACTCCTTCTGCCGTGCTTTGAAAGCCAATCTATAAAAAGAGACACGCAGCTTGTGACTGGGAAAAATATTTCCGCCTGGAGGAAATGTAGATATCCTTCTTATAAAGCAGTCAATTCAATCTGTGCATGGTTACTTATATCATATCGTCAATAGAAATCGCAGACTCCCTCTGAGCTCGAACGAATCAATGAAGGAAATTCAATTTAAAGCCCATCATGGTAGTCACGCTATCTTCAGTTATCTGACAAGTGCGGACACCGATTTTCGAGTGCATTCGGTTTCAGATCTGGGTCAACGGGAGTTCCCAGGATTATAGATTGCAACTCATGAAGCTGTCCTTCATTAGGTAATTCAGGACAGAGTAGCAGATATATAATTATACTAAAACACTCCCCTGTCTAACTCTCGGTATTCAGTTTAAATTTGGTTTCCTGATGACTCGTCGTATTGAAATGGTAATCTGCTTTTCTCGATTTCGCATCACCCGATTTCACCATCGGATCTTATTACTCGGATGTTCAGACAGAGTAGAAATTAATCCGAATTTCATTCAGATCGAAATATCCGATTCAATCAGACCATTTGCATTTTTACTGTCAGGATAAGCATGAATTAAGAATGCAGCTCAGAGAATTAAGGAGAAAAATTTAAATAATTTTCCGATTTTGATGTTAAACGGGCTTTGAAGCAACAATAATATTTGGAGTTTGGTAAATGCTGAAAGTATCGGGATTCGGATGGCAGGATGTTTGAATAAATGTTGTTCCCATGTTACTTTGTTCCATATTAGCCTTTCAGAATGAATTACGAGTAAATATGAATTTCGTGTTTGAACAGGCATTTTGTTTAATGCATCATATATATAGCATGCTTTAAATTTTGCTTATGGGTTGAAGATTTAAAATCTAAATCTTTCAGGAGAGCATAATGGAATCAATATATTCTTATGTGATTCTTGTGTATTTTGTCATGATCATTATCATGTGACACATGTTGTTTATTTCAGAGACCATTGTGTACTTTATTTTAGGGAAAGGATACGACATTACATTATTGCGTATGACAATTTAAACTACACAGTTATGTTTGTCATGCTATTGTAAATTTATCCTATTTTGCAATTAGTTTTGAAGGATGCTAATATTTTACAGAGCTTCATTTATGCAAATTAGTAATAACAGTCCGCATACAAAGCATGTGAGGAAATCTAAAGAGGGGTTTGACATCTTCATCGTTTAAATGTTATTCTAAATTATGAGGTCCAGTTTTAAATAGCCCTCGTATACAAAACTCGATGTAACTTTTAGAAATCAAATCAATCAAATAATAAAACGTAATCATTCGTTCACATTAAAAATAATATAGATTACGAGATAAAAAAACTAAAGCGTTTTCTTGCTCCATCTTTACCCCTGATGTTGATTTTTTAACTTCTTAATAATTGTTTGAGTACACATACTTGAATGGATGAGTACATATGAAAACAATGGCACAAAAAAAAAGAGAACATTATCTTAATCCGAGTGTACTATACTTCACTTCTGACTTACGAAGTCTTATTTTTTATCTCCACCCGATGAAGAAGTTTGGTTTGAAATCCTCGTCATTTGACCACAATTATAAAGTATGAGGTCCTAAATAGTCCTCGTGTATCTATGAAACTCAACGTAAATGTTAAAAATCAGATCATAAAACATAAGCATTTGTCACACACAAAACATAATAGATTACGAGCTAAAAAAATCTCAGTTTCTTTCTTGTTTCAGCTTTGCCATCTTAAAAATTTCATCAATTCTCTGAGTTGATGGATAGACACGAAAAGAATGGCATAAAAAAGACTTTATCTTTCTCCGTGCATTATAACTGCGCTGTTGACTTACAAAACATTCTTTTTTTTCCCTTTCTCCATCAGCAAACACAAGGACCTCAAGAGGAATGTAAACTGCTGTATGTGCAGAAAAACGACCTAAGGGAATTTGAGACCTTGGGTCCTTTGTAAACACGGCCATAAATGAATAGCCACTAAAAAGGCTAGATGACCCAGAATGTTTTGGGGTTTTATTTAACACCAAGGAGATGGTACAGCAGTAAATATTTTATAATTTTTTTGGATGTTTATACATCACTAGAAAGTTATTATGCTCTTCGATGTTTTGAATAAATTATTTTTATCTACCACACCACGGAAGATATGCTCCTGAGATAAGGTTGAGAAGTGTTTATATGAGCTGCATTAAATGGTATTAATTAAGTTCATTTAAGTTTAAGTTTTTCTAAATTAAAAATGTGGTTTCAGTGCAGTATTAAAGATTGAAAGGGTGCAAGAAAATGCATTCAACTTTAATATAACAAGGTTAAATCTTTTTTTATTGCATCGAAATTTTGCTATTGGAGGATTCGTAATTGCGGAGTTGTTGGTCGATGGCAGTGAGGCGTTGTAACAAGATAGCTGATTTTGTACTGTACCAAATGATAACCATGTTGTCAGAATAGCATGTGGAGACCTATAGGCTAATATTGTACCTTGTTTTAAAAATATCATTTTGTGAAAAGTTTATAAAATAAAAATCTAAAAAAATTTGATGTATCAGAGGATCTTTTTTTGATTAAGTTGAGTGCAAGTGTTAGAGCAAGAATTTTTTTCAGGAGTCGAGTTTTGTAATTAGATCCTAACTTTTCCTTTTTCGATTCCAAGAAAATTGCGCTGTTCAGTCCAGATTTTTTTAAATGAATTATCTTTGGAAGGATATATAAACATACTTAATTGTATTAATATTCCATTCTTAAGATGATGAGACGATAGGCATGGAGTTTGAGTCGAATTTGAGTCCCTTTTAAGTTCCGAATTCTGTTGAGCCTTTTCCAATTTTTCATACCATACCAATGTTTTATTATCGAGGAATTTAGCGTTCACCAGGTTAGACAAAAGTGGAGAACAAAACGCTTCAAGGAACATCGTTCTTCGCTCAAAATCAGAAGATTCATTTTAGAGATAAAATGAGTTCTATAATGCTTGGTGTAGTTCAACTATATTAACATCCCGTTAGTAAAGCAAACATCTGGGGTATATCAGGATGAACCTCATAATTTTGAAACGCGGTCTGATGACAACTATGGCTCTTTGAAAAACTGCATTTTTCAGTTTTATACAGGGCTTAACTTAACATACACTTTCTTTATTTGACCAAGTTGCTTGATAATTTTTCTTACATTCCCGTTGAGTTTCGGAACCATTTTCAAATGGACCTAGAAATTTTCAATCGTGGTATGATGATGAAAATGACAACTTAGCTGATAGCCCGCTGCAAGCATCTTCATCACGCCAACTGATAAATGTTTGTCGCCGACGGATTTAACGTGGACAAATTCTGTTTTCAATGGAATTGGATTTTGAACTTAGAACTCACCGACCTCGAAGCCTAGACGTTAACGCTACATTCATTTTGAACAAAAATTCAAAATGAGGATAATTAACCTCGACAAATATAACATGGATTCAATATCGTCAAATTTAATTTATATTTTGCAGGCCCCTTGGATATAAGTAGGATAATTAAAGAAAAATTAATTTACAATTTTATTTTTTTGTAATATAGATAGAAATTGAAAAATGTGACATCGAAGTTTCCAGAAGTATGAATACATTTCAGAAAGATATAAGATATCACTATTTATGAAATGTCGGTTAGAATTATAATCAGAAATCTTAGTATCCATTAGCATATTAATATAATCGCCTACAATTTTATTTGAAAAACAATTTTTCGGTAAAAAAAGTAATTGTTTAAACAAATAAATGCAATTAAAATAAAGGCTCTTTTTTCATTCGATCAGCTGAAAGATTTCATTACACTTAAAAATAAAATTCTTCAAAATTCCAGGAAGGAAAAAAATAAATCCAGTCGCAATCCATTAATTCGGAAACCGTCGGGAAAAGCAACAAATAAAAATATTTTTTCCCCCTCAAACTTAAAAAACTTTTGAATTGGATATCTAGCAATTTTTTTTTAAAACTAAAACTCAATTCTAAGTATTTTCGAAGGTAAAGAGTGGAATGATACTTTCTTTTTTGTAAATTCTCTACAGTTCACAGTTTTCTCTTATAAATGTTTAATTCCAAAACTCACTAGAGTTAAAAAATGTTTCTTGGAATTAAAAAGAGATTATTTGAAAAAAAAATGAAAAAATGAGTTAAAATTAATTTTTTAAACATGAAAAAAAAAAAAAACGATTACTTATTTAGATGCTTACTTTTTGACAAAAAATTATTGACTTAAATGTTTTCCATTGCTTTCCATCGTTTTATAATGTTTCTAGAAATCTTTAAAATAATTTTTTTTATTTCAATTGTAAATATCATAATTTGGAATAATTATGAAAGCTGTTGTCTCATTTAATGATCTTTTCGAAGGGCCGAGGGGGCCTCTTGTAACCAAGCAACCCTGGGCTGCGTTGTATAAAGTGAGGCATCGGTTGCGGAGTCAGAAGATTCCAGGTTCGAAAACCGATTCTTCCAAAGAAACACTTTGTAAACTAGCTAAGTGCCCTTCAAATATGTTGGGGCCAAATGCCTGCAAAGGCTTTGGCTTGAAATTTCAAGAGGAAGGGGGGCTGGCCCATTTGCCCCATATTATATAGTCATGATTTCAAAAGCATACAGTCCGTCTCAAAATGACCCTCATTTTCTATAAAATTAGTCTTGGAAAAAAAAATTATTGTTGGCACATCACGGCCGTACATAAATTAAATCTGCTCCGGAGCCAAACGTTATCAAGCTAGAATGCTACAAAACTCGCTTTCTTACAAAACTCGCTAAATAACATTTTACAATAATTTAACAGCCATGTCATCTGTGCTTAGTATATGATGGCAGCTCTAGATAAAAAAGTTCTGCATTTTAATTATATGTAACGTTGATTAGCGCGCTACGGAAATATATGGCCTTTTTTACGGTGCTTTCCAGCTCTTATTATCAATATTTTTAGACAGAAATAAATCATTTAATATTAAAAGTATTTTGAAATAAAACTGAAATAATTTATGTTGAGACAGTAAGTACTTTCTACATTGATTAATAGTTATTACAGTAGGAAACTGACGTCAAATTCTTGTTTATAAGCCATTTCAATCGTGCTGGCTTGTCCATTTCTCCAATTAGTTTAAAAGAATTAGTTATTGTTTTTAGGTAACATTTGACGGCATTTTTTACTGATGGAGTTAAAAATCTCTCGCTCTTTAACTGCATTTTACTATGTTTTTCCTAAACTGAGATCCTATCTAAAATTCATTTTTGCTTCAAAGGATTATTTTCAGGGGATGTATTATTTTCCTCAAGCACAATTAACATTAATTTCTGAGAAAGAATCACAGTCGATATCGCTGAAGGGAGACATCCGTTCAATGCTGTGATGTTTTGAATTATTCTGGCGTAACTGGGGTGGAATTGTTAAGTCAAAGGCTTGAATATCAGCCCAACACTTTGCCCTTCTGTCAATAGCTCAAAGAACAACCATGACACTTTGATTTTCTGTTAACAATTTATTTACAGATGATGCCTTCCAACATAGAAACTAGCAGTAGCATTTATCTTATATAATTTTTCACTTATCTGTCTATGTTGCACTTATCATATATGAGGAACAGATTATCTCCTTGAAATCCGTTAAACGCTAAAGATTTCTAATTACTCGTGATTAATTTTTATCAAATGAGGTGTGTGTTGTTTCTGCGAGTGTTGTCATTCACTAGTAACACGGCACCCATATAACTGATGATTCTAACTAGGGCTAGGGCTTATATTGCTAGCATCCTAAAAAATCCTGCCAGGCCGCATTTTCCGATTAAGGTTCTACTTCCGCTGTTGGTTGTGGAAACTTATTGTACTTCCATAAAATTTCAACTCACATAGAAAGAGCACTTCGAGCAGTTTCTCGGCTACAGCTTTCTAGAGTATGCCCAGATTACATATAAAAAGAAAAAAAAATGTTTTGGGAGCTGCAATACAGAAAAGCCTTCTTTTTTTCATAGGAAAGTTCGAAATCGGTCGTTTCCTTTTTTCCTGTTCTTTCCCCTTTCCCCTAACGGTCTTATCTTTATGTTTATTTTACAGTAATTTCGCTTTAATATCCTGGATACTCCCTGTTCAAACAACATTATTTAAACGTTATTTCATTTTTCTTTCCTATAAATTAGTTATTCAGATAAAGGTGATTATTTTCTTGAGAGAAAATTAATTAAAAATGTTTTTAAAAAATCCATTTTTATCAGAATAAAATTTTTAATTTTGCATTTTTCTATTTTACAATCTCTAATGTTTCTTAAATTCACTTATAGTTAATGACTCGCTCAATATAGAAATATTTAATTAACTGTCAGATGATAAATAATATCTGAAAATAGTATACAGTCATCAAGAATACACTTAAAGATGTTTCAATCCTTTTACTTTTATCCAATTATGTTTAGACTACTTTACTATGTAGTGAGCTAGTAGGCATTAAATAAGAGTGGTACTCTAGGATCCTTTTTGACACTCGTTTCTCTTTTAGTTATTTTGTCTATTGTTTATATTCTTTGTCATTTTGAATTGTACTCATTTTTTAATTTGAAAATTACAAATTTCCTTTAACGAGCTTACTGTAAAGTAAACATCGCTTCTTTCATCTTTCATACCATCCATATTATGGTAAAATCAAAACAGGTTCGCTTTTATACAGAAATGCAAAGAGTTTCCATGCATGCAAATAGAAGTATAATTGAGGGTTTCGAAATATGAAAGTAATTTATAATTCTGAAATGTATTTGAGGAATTAAAAATGAAATGATTAAATTTTATTCTTTCGATATGATTTCAAATCAGTAAATATTTTCAAAAAATAGCTGTAAAAAATCAGAAAATTTAGCAGGAACATGAGTTTTATTTCGAACAGAACAAAAGTTTTATTTCGTTATTAGTAAAAGAATTTTTAAGTTCAGTTAAACATCGCTAGAGTTAAAAATATTTTTTTATATCTTAATTTTTAGAATAAGTAATCAGTTTCTAATTTCAAAATATATATCACTAATTTAAGGACTGAAAAATTTCGTTTTATTTAATGAATAAAATTTCAAATTTTTTATCGACTCTGACAAAAAATAAGTATGAAAATAAAAGTTCATAAAACTTTGAAGAACAAGAATATCACATATTTTTATTTGTTAACAAGAAAATTTTTAAATGGAAATAAGAAAATCTTTATTATGAATAAATGTATTCTTCTTGTATGAATGACATTTCTTCATTGAAGATTTTTTTTATCCTTTAAATCTCCAAAAAGAGAACCCAACCCTCTGTGAAAGACTTACAAGCTATTGAAAGTGAAGAAATGAAAAAAAGTGCTATCCTGTTGCTTAACTTAGCCTTTTCTTTCGAGGTTCAATAAAAAATTTCTTTTTATATTAAATAAGAATTTTTTTTTTATTCTCAGTAAGTTAAAAATTCTTGCTCGGTGTACTAATAACGAGATGTTTAACAAGACATAAAAGAGAATGTTAGATTATGTTTGTGCATTTAATTTCTTTCAAGAAAATTCACGATAATTTTCTTTACGGCCTGAAAAGAAGAAGAAAAAAAAAATACCATTTTTACTGCATGTACAGAGTAACCACATCTTTAAAATATCTTTTTCACCTAAAACTTTTTCTGTTTAACTTTCCCCCCTTTTTTTTTATCATAAGCAATAGAAACTAACTGTCATGAAATTAAATATTGATCCAAAACTGTTTTTTTCTTGCGTGTCTTTTTTCTTTGTCTTTTATATCATTTTAAAACTCAAATTTATCAGTTTTTTAAATCTGTACACGAAAGTTGCACCAATATTATGAGGCGAAATTTCCTGTTTTGACGATAACATGTAAGTATAATAATAAAAATCGATTTCCTTTAAAGATAAAACTGTAGCGAAAATATCTTGCATGCAAGAAGAAAAGAAAAGACCACTAAGAAATTGTTTTTAGAATAGATTAGCTAACTTAAATCCTAGATCTATTTTGTGATTACTTTTTTACAAAAAATGTCAAATAATACTTTTTTTTATTTACAGTCGTTTCTGAAGCTTTCGAATATAGCTTTTTAAAATAAAATATTTAATTTTCTATGAGACGAATTTAATGGGCAATCTAACTTGTACTTTTTGGAAAACAAACGAGAAAGCCTATCTGCTGAAGAATTAATATTACCTGTTTGAAGTAATGTATTTTTCTTAGAATTTGTCTTTTTATATAATTTCATAACTTCAAATATTTTTACTTAAATTTTTCCCAAAAAACTTTTGGAAGGAATAAAAATGATACATGGAGGTAAATTTAGTTTATAATAAATGTTTATCGTTTATTTTTTTTCCTGCTTTTGATACTAAAATCTGAAAAAGAAATGAGCCGTTGTTTATTTATTCTCGAGTTAATTTTTCTTTGAAATTTTATCTAACTAAAAAAAAATGTCTTGCCTTTCTACTTTAGAAGAAATTCTAAAAAGAACATTTTAACTATGATTATTTTTGCAGAAAATCTAAAAAGAACACATGACCTTAAATTTACAATTTTCAACCTTATTTTTAAACTGGATATCGATATTTCATGTCAAAAGATTTCATTAAAAATTTATTGAAGAGCCTTTCTTTATCTAGTTGAACTAATGGACATGACTTTTTCTGAACAAAACCATGTCCTAATTATACTCTAACTGTTAAATGATATATTACAATAATTTACAAGCAATCGTGAGCTAGTTCTTATATTCAGTATGCTTTACAAAAATTGAAAATCAAAGTTGTTTGAAGTTAAAAATTTTAAAGAAAAATGAGCTTGAGTAAATTAACCAAGGTTTTATTTTTTCCTTCATATTTTGATTCCAAAGATTTATATTTCAATAGAACTGCTCTTTTTCTTTTTATAAGAATTGTTTATCGATTTAACAAACAAATAATTAGATCATGGATATTATCATGAAAAGTTTCTAACGAAGTTTTATCTATTTAATGTGATAGAAATATTATCTCTGCAGTAGGAATTTTTTTTAAATGTTTAAGTTAAAAAGTTGAGTTCTATTGAATTGAATTCCATCTTGGACTGAAAAGTGTGTTTATACAAAGATCCTTGGATAAAAGAACCTTGTATGACAGCATATAATGTTTTTATCATATAAATGTTTTTTAACCCCCATTTTTTGTAAAAGAACAAATAAAGTAACATTATAAAAGATACTCGATAACTAAAGTTTTCTAACTACGTAAATTATTTTTTCTTGGAATTTTTTTTCAAATAAAGCTCAATAATTTTAAGTTCTTTATTTAAAAAAATATACAAAAGAAAGCTTCTTGAAGAACACAGTATTTAACATACGATATTTGTCACTTTAATATTATCAAAATTTCTATTGTGGAATTTTTAAAAGCAGAAAAACAACAAAATCCCCACAAAAAACAAATAAAAAAACTAAGAATGAATCAATGTTTTCTACTAAATTAAAATCTTAAAAGAAGCAGCCAAAAAAGTTTTAAACTTCCATTCTTACTATATACCTGATTGATATTTGAAAGTAACAAGCTAGTAAACATACCATAGGACAAAAAAATATCGATTTCGAATTTTTTTCAATTTTTTCAGCTTTGTAAATTACACTGGAATGTATAAGATCATAAAAATATTGTTTTGCATTCATGTAAGTGGATATTTATATTTTCATTTTCTATAGATTATTTATTTCTCATGGCTTATTTTCAAGACTCTTTTAGATTTATTCAGTAACAGAATTTCATTTAATTTAGGAAGAAAATCAATCTCAAACTATTTTCTAAAAAATTTCTTTTGCTTCAGGAAATGTTTTCGGGTGAGCATTCATCTTTCATATTTCTAGAGACCATACTTTTCTAGAAACTCTTTCTTCTCTTGCACAGTCTTTGTCACACGCTGCAGAGCATGATCTGTCAAGCTCAATTTCTCAAAGAGTCTGACAGAATTGCTTTCTAAACTTTGTATTTTCTTCCTAAACAGAATGAAATCTTTTTGATTTAATATCATTGGATTTTCAAAACACATCTGTTGCAAACATTTGAATTTCATATTATTAAATTTAACTTTAAATTCTTTTTCGTGTATTAAAATGTTTGTTTGCCTTTTATTATGTAATGTTTCAGAGAATAAATTAGCATTTTTGATTATTTCAAAGCATATTTATATTTTTAAATTTATAGAAAAGGTAATAGTTATTTGATATGCATCGTTTTTATAAATCATAATTTTTATGAATTTTTTAATTGATTACACAATGCTAATTTACTTTTCTGATAAATTTTCAGAAAAGTAAATTAGTGTATTTTATATAAAAAATTATGAAAATGCGATGCTTTTCTTTTCAATTTGGATTTTTCCCCAAATCATTTTTTAAAGAAATTTTTATATTTGCTTGATATATAGTTAAGAATCATAAAAAATTATGGCAAAAAATATTCATCTAAAACCGAAAACATGTTTGTCATTGTAGTTTCTAACTTTTCAAGTTATTTAATTGCCCAGATTTGATTTTTTGTTTTTGTTTTTGTTTTTATAGGCTTTTTAAATATAATAAACATTATCATTTTTAGTAATACGATTGTGACAACAAATCAAAAGAAATCGATTTAAACTATACTTGATCGAGTAAAACATAAATTATATATGTACCTTGAATCACCAGAAAATGCTAGATAATTGTTATGAATTGATAATCGAGTAAAACATAAATTATATATATACCTTGAATCACCAGAAAATGCTAGATAATTGTTATGAATTGATCAAAATGTTTTGTAAAATACCGTGGAATGAATAGATTAAAAATAATTTTTCTTTGATCTTTCTTTTTCCTTAACTGTAAAGAGAAAAACGTCTCGAAGAAAAAACACAATGACGCAAAAGAATCAATGCAATTATCTTTGACTGAGACAGGGTTTGGATATTGCTGTTTTTATTGATTTTTCTTTGTCTCGGGCATTTAAAAAAAAATCGATACTTTTCAAAGTAAGATGTATGATTCTTTGATTTAAAAATATAGGAAACACCGGTTAGATGGTCTTTTATTTCAGATTAGAAATTTGTGGGGAAAGATTTATTACTCACGGTTATTTGAGATAGAAGGTATATGATGTTCAAAGCAATACGAAAAGATCATTCTATGACGATTAAGCGTTAAAATGAAAAAATCGTGAATATATTTTATTGGGTTGCTGTTTTTACTTCTTTTTTCGAACAGAAAAGAGAATGTCCGTGAGACGGAATAATATTAAAGCATCTGTGTGTTTCTTAAACAATTGTCATCAATATTTGCTTGGAAAGAAGTTTAATCTAAAAAGAGTTGTTTTTGAAATGATAAGTATGTATTTGTTGTAAGATTTTTATGGTGTTTCAGTCTTATTTGGCTATGCTACTGTAAATATGTGGTATTTATATATTTTATGATAAAAGCTATAAAAACAATGAAATATCATTAAAGTAAAACAAGAAATAATTAAGGATAAGAAGAATTATGATGAAACAGTGTAGCTTAGCTTAGTTTAGTTATATTAACATCCCATTTTTATTCAACACTAGAGCTATTTTGGGATGAATCTCCTAATTTTGAACACAATCAGATGGCAAGGACAACCTCTGAGCTGGCATTTTCATCTCCAAACTTCCGGACCATACTGGCCAGGAAATAATAGTGAAACGGAAAATAAAGTCCTTATGGCTAATAAAAAAATTAATGCAAAACAGCAAAATAATGTTAGTTTAATTAGATCTGTTTAGAAACAACATGGCTCTTTGGTTTCATATTTAGGCTGAGCGTAACATTGATCTATGGCATTGAATCAGGCACTTCCTATGCAAACTTCTGTACCTCACCAGTGGGAGAACATTTGGTTTTGTCGGATTTAACAAGCATCAGAGCCATTTACATGAAAGTTTTTCAATGGTATCAAGTTTCGAAAAGAAATTTCTCAGGCTCCGGAAGATCATAACAGGAGGCCACCAAAGACTAAAGAAGCTGGCGAAATTGTCTAAACTCTAAAATCTATAGGAAATGAATAGGTAGAATAGTTTGTAAAATTCAGAAAGACTTGAATGAGTTTGTCTCGAATAGTGTTGCGAAATTAAAAATGGTGCATTGATGCAAGTTACAAAGACAGTTAAAAATACTTCTTTCAATGTATTTAAAAGATGAAGATTTTAATTCAATTACTCTCTGACTTTTTATTTTTTATTTATAATTCAATATTATAAATATCATGGATTCTTAATATCAATTTTGAAAACAATTCCTTGCCACATCGCATAAATGCAAATTGCTATTATTACTACTACTCGGATAAATAGATATGGAGTTAAATAATTCGATTATTTGTGCATTATTTTTTGAAAATATTAAAATTGTCTATTCTCATCAAAATTTTAGCATTCTGGTGTTAATAAAAATCCAATTGCAAAATTTCATCTTAACGTGAAATAAGTAAAGCTAATTTAAAATATTTTAAAGTGCCCCCGGTTATTATTAAATTTGAAACAACCGATTAAAATCTGCCTGCCAGTTAATTTAGTGTTATACATAGCACACACTGGAGATTGTTCGCCAGTCAAAAGGTGTCTGAGAGTGCTATCGATATAATCAATAAGAAATTGACTCAATTGGTAATTAAAAATATCATTCGTTTATGTATATTATTAAAACTGATTTCAGTTCAATACAGGGCAACTACATCTTTATTAAGGAAGACGCTAGGCATATATTTCGTTAGAAAGTTCTCTTTGCATTAAATTCGAAACATCAGTTTTATTTTTGAAATTTTGAAAACTAAGTTATAATTATATTTAAGTTTTTAGAAAAGTGTATGTCTCAATTAAATAGTTCTACTTAGAATTTTTGAGAATTCAACTTTATTATTTTTATTATTTTAAAAGAAGGAAATCTTCGAATACATGTATCCACGGATAGTAACTGAAGATGAGATCCTTAAAAAGTTCGTAAATGACGAGTTATGTTTTTAGTGGAAATCAAATCGTATCATAAGAAAAATAATTGCTGGTTCAACAGTTTGATGAGACAGGGAATTGTATGTAACTGTTTATTTACCGACGGTAACGTTTTAAATCAGACAGATGTCTTTGTAATAAGACTATTGGGTTGTTCGGAAAGTAATTTCGTTTTTTTTTTTGAGGAAATGAAAGACAGTTTTCGTATAATAAACAAATACTTTATTAAATTATATATTGGCCGTTCTGGTCCAACACCTTTTGCCATCTTTCTGGTAGTAGCATAATTCCACGCTCATAAAATTTTTGGTCTTTGCTGCCAAAAAACTGATCGAGGTGGTTTTTGACCTCCTCATTTGAGGTGAAGGTTTTACCGTCTAAAAAATTTAGCGAACCAATTCTGGCACTGGCGTACTGTCAACACACCTTCTCCATACACATCGGTCCATTTCTTTCTGGCTTGAACAGCATTTTCACCCTTTCTGAAGTAAAACAGTAAGATATGTCGAAAATGCTGCTTATCGCTCTCCATATTTAAAAGGGCACCAAACAAAAACTACTGCGTAGAATTAATTGGAATTTTTCCCACACAAGCCTTGCTATATGAGCTCTCAAAGCATATAAAAATTATACGGCTTAAATGTGAAGTTGGGTGCAAAAAAATACAATTATATCCTCTGTCGGGAAAAAACGAAATTACTTTCCGAACAACCCAATATTTTTTGGTATTTTTCAAAAGAAAATGAAGAGAATAACAGTTCAACAATAAGTAGTAGATATCAGTTAATGGTAGAATTTAAAAATGTTTGATTATTAATTAAATTAATTGTTTTAATTAATTAAAAAGTTTTTTCCTCTTTTCTGGGTTTTTTTCTGCACCAAAACGTAATTAATGACGCAAAAATGAGATCGAAAAAAATTATTGTAAAATAATTCGGTAAAGAAAATTTAAGTATGAAAGAAAAGAAGGAAAGAAAACTACGTGTTACAGAATTTTTTTTAATCCAATAATTTAAAAATGAATAATTTTTAGTTGAAAAAAAGCACAATAAATTCATGCATCTTACAAAAGCAGTCGAAATTAAATTTTTGGCGCCACGTAAGCTTGTATGTATATTCACTGATTTGATTTATGATTGTGATATATTCCACATAGTTCTTTAAATTTGATTATACTAACAGAAGTAATACCGAGATTATTTCACTGCAAAATTTATGTTAAACAGAGCAAAGTTTCAGGTAAACAAACAAGAAAACCTTAATTTCGTGAAAAGGTATCAAGATAGTGTCTCAGACATGTTATTTCCATGAAAATAACAAGATTATCTAGACTTCAAGGCAGGACAATTTTTATTTAAGATGGAGCGTTTTTCTTGGCTATAAGAAGGGTGCAAAGACTGCTATATATTTTTAACGAGGAAAAGAGAACATAAATACATCTTGCATATTCATTATGTTGTTAAATTATTTTTCAGTTTATCAGTTGTGTCAGGTTAAATAATAACATAGTGTATGTGGGAAAAATGCAAGGTATTCGGAATCTGCTGTATATATATTAGGTTGAAAAATAACATATTAAACAAAGGGTGCTCATACGTTCATAATATATAGCACAAAGGTCCCAAGTTGCGGCTTTGTTACCATATGTTATGGAGAAATATGCAAAAAAGATTCGTAAGTATGATGTATAGGTTGTTCTTTAGAATTTTCTTGTTAGAAATTTGAATTAAAACTACGCATTTTTTAAAGCTCCTCTTGACAAGACGGCACACCGAAATGAAGGTAAATATTGTTTTTTGTCTGACTTTTTTCACTTTCTTGTTCACTTGAAAATATTTCTAATTCTTTAGTATAGTAGAGATGAATTTTGTTGAACTATTCCAAGGACATAATATTGTGTTTCTTCTAATGAAGCCACGTGTTAAAAGTGATGTTGAGAAAAAAGAGTAATTTTAAAAACTAAAAATGAAATCTTTAAAATTTTTAAGCTACTTACAATTTATTTTCCCTTATTTGAATGATGTTAATGAGATTAATTAGGAGTGTAAAGGAAAATTATAGCTGGTATTGTTATCTGATTTCATTTGCTATTAATATATGTATTTCTTCTCAAAATTCATTTCTTCATTAAGGGATTTAAATATCTTTTTAAAAAATGATTTCGAACTAAAGTCACTGCCTACCGAAAAAAAAAAAGAAAAAAGAAAGAAGAAAAAAAAAAAAAAAAAAAACCGAAAATAATTTATGTTTTGCAGTAAAAATTATCTTTATGGCACTTGATTCTCCCTCATTCGGGCACTACGTAAGAAGTCTCTACGGTAAGACTTGAGGTGTGTGCTCATTATATCTCACATTCTCGTTGGGGTACTCATGGTGGCATGTGGAGAGATCTCGATTCGAAACAGAAGGGCTCCTAATTAGAAATCCAATTCTAGCAGAGATATACTGTCTATGTGATTCTGGTGCACAATAAATCTGATATCCAGGATCAAATAACCTCTCTTTGGCAAGGAAGTTTGGAGAGGAGGGGTATCGGCTCTCATATTGGAATATTGTTAAAAGATATTGGATTCAGAGCTTTTGTGTTGCTTCCAAACGGGTGTTAATATAGCTGAATTTAATGTGCATGAGGGAAGATAAGTTAAAATGATTTAAATATAAAACAGCAAACATCCAGGGAGGTCAAGAGAACAAACACAAAACATATATGTACACAACAAGTATTTTTAAATAGGTTTCTATAAAATGTTAAGAGGAAGTGTTTGCTAATGAAATAAATTACATTCACAATTCATGCCTTCATGTACTATATAACACTGAGCATTTTTTAAATGAAGGTGAGGGTTTCTCTAGAGGAAATTGATGAAAGATTGACTGAACGTACCCAATTTTCTGGAACCTTCTTTGAGGGAAGGATTCCTTAAGCTGGATACCTGTGACGACTCAAAGACGATCCACCACTTCTTTCCCTGTAACGAATAAATATAAATGATGTTAAATATAAGGTGTGTATGGGTGTGAGTTTATTTGTTTTATTAGAAAATTTATTCAAGATGTAACAATTAATAATATACAACTTATAATCCATCTGGATACACATTTAAATCAGAAAACAATAATAATTCTTAATATTTATAGTCCATGTGTTATAAAATCCTTTATCGATAATGTTTATTATGAGATTATTCGTATTATAATGTTTAGTACATAATTTAAAAGTGAAATATTCAAAATAAATTCAAAACCCTTAATGCTCCTTTTTTCTGTTAATATATAATTTTTATTTCCAGATATTTGTTGTTGATTTAAGATATTAGTTAAATTAGCAATTTTATTTTTTTCCCATTTACATGCTTTAGCCCACTATATTCTGAAGATTATTTAATTTTCTTAAATAACACTATTTAAATCGAAAAATTTATTCGAGATTTTTTTAATTAAATTAGTGTTAAATAACTAATTAGTTTAAATTATTCAATATATTAATATTCACATAATACACGTGAACTGTGTCGTCTCAATTTCATTTTAGAACTCATCGTGCAACTTGTAAATGAGAAAAATACCGTCTCGTTTTTGAACAGTATAAGACGATGTAAATTTACATAATAGGCACTGTTCATACTGTTATCGTTAACTTCTCATGAACAGGCTCTTTTATTTTAACCGATTATCTAATAACTATGTTTTTAATAATTTGTGATATAATAATCATATTTATATAATAGTTGATAATCATGGATATTTGATTTTTTGCAAATACAAAAATATAGACTCGTTTCTGAACAGTATAAGACGATGTAAATTTACATAATAGGCACTGTTCATACTGTTATTGTTAACTTCTCATGAACAGGCTCTTTTATTTTAACCGATTATCTAATAACTATGTTTTTAATAATTCGTGATATAATAATCATATTTATATAATAGTTGATAATCATGGATATTTGATTTTTTGCAAATAGAAAAATATAGAACGTAAAATAGATTTATAGGCCAAATTCAGTGATGCTTAGATTTCTGAATTTCTTAAGTCTTTATTATTGGACTTGAGCTATTTTGTGTGGGTTCCCATTCGTGTAACACGAGGCTTACAATTGAAACCATATTTAAAACGCAATCAAAGTGCTTATTAGTTCCGTTTCGAAAGTGTAGAAAAAATGGATAGTAAAAAAAATAATAAATAGATAGCAACAAAGCAACCAAAAGAAATTTATTAAAATGAGTAAAATGCGCCAAACGACAAATTATCAGAAAGATTCCTTCTAAAACTAGTTCTCTAACTAATTCACACGAGAGAATGCAGGGAAATACAAAATAAGAAATATTTAAAAAATGATAACTGCATTCCCATTTAAAAAATGTTTCTTATGTCTATTAATTAAAACTTTGCCTATTAATAAAAATATGTTAATTAATAGACAAAAATATTTACTAGTATTACAAGCCAAAAAAAAAAAATTGACCAAAGCACCAAAGTATTAGGTATATATAAAAAAACCGAATTTGATATTTATGATGAACTATTTTTAAATTATATAAAAGTTAATGCTATTGATTTAAATAATAAATATTTTTAAGAATTAAGAAATTTCTTACATTTATGTACCAGTTGACAAAAAGGCATTAAGAGTTAAAGTCATCATCCCCATAGCAACCACCTTTATCATAGAAGGTAAAAATATTAGGAAGAATATACTATCAAGAAATTGACATAAATCAAATGGCGGTGTAAAAAGTTTATTTCCAGATTTAAAAAAAAGTTAGAAATTATCTTTCTGTGTCGTTTAATATTTGTTTTCATACGACTATACGTTTGCCATCTAAAAGTTTTTCGTAACTGTCATATCGTCAACTACTAGATGAATCTAAGTCACTTACAGGAAGGAAAAACATATTTTGCTGCATTATGTTCGCTTTTAGTTATTATAGCCTTTCGATATGAGCTGTCATTTCTAGTAACTGGAATTCGGACCATCACCTTTCAGCCCTTTCGAAAAAGGTGACTTCCAAGGAAATGCAATTTTTGTATTATTAGGAAAGCTACATTTTAGCTACTATGAGGGAAACTGGTGTATTTTATTTGTATTCAGACTTAGCTTTTAAATTTCAGATTTTAATTGAATGTCAACCTCAGGTAGATTTCGCGTCATTTTTGCAACTCCTATTTCTGTGAATCGGAACGAAAAATTCAATTTCTATGTAATCTATTTTATTTCAATGTACATTTCTCATGATTGCAAAGATGGAATTCATAATCAATTTTTCATTCATTTCTTGATTTCATAGAGTTTTCTTCACTTGAATGTTATCAATGAGGGTCGATTAGGATTGCGGTGCTTTTGAATTGCCTGAAATATTTTACCAGAATTTAAAAACCAGTTATCAATAGGTTGTGTGATGAAATTCTGTATTTAAAAGAATGTTGCATTCATGCAAGACTATTATGAATATCTTTTCATTTTTTTAAAAGTTTCATTTGTTGTAATTGTTCTTTCTGAAAATTTATTCTAAATATCTGCTATACTACTGCAGTGTTTTTGTCATAAATTATATTTTAAGTAATTAACTTGATCAAGTTTAAATAACAAAATTTCTTAATATGTGAAGTCCTTTTTTTGCTGCATTAACCCGCTTTTACTGTCATCAGAAAATATTTTTATTTTGTCGTCAAACTAATTTTCTCGTTATTATTTTAAAGGCATTATATTATAAATGAAAGTGATTGAATGCTTTTAACATTGATATAAAATTTAGTTGAAAAAAAAAGATATCGACAAACAAAGCAAAATGGAAAACTACAGTCTTTTAAAGAAAGTTTAAACAAGGTATATTTTCTTAATTCTAGTATAATGAAGAAACTGAGTTTTTCATTGGCTTTATTTATTTTTTAATTGCGATTGTGCTCTTTTTCTTATGTAATTAAATTGAAAAATTTTAATTAATTTATTGCCTCGAAGCATAAATGTTCTTGGAAAATCAGGTAATTATCAATAGCTTAAACTCATTAAAGAGTGCATATCAAGCGTGCATTTTAATCAAAATAAGTGATAAAAAAGATAATGAAAAAAAGAAACAGTGTTGTTTAGCATTATCATTTTTGCCCAAGCTCTGCTATTTAAGCAATCAATGCTACAGTTTTAAGTCTGATCCTTTGTAATATTCGTTCATTAAAATAGAATTTTTAATTAAGGATAAAGCCAATAAGTAGTTAAAATGCGTTATTGATAGCAGTCTTGTTATCGGAGTAATATTTAAAATAATTCATCAAGTAATCATACCTTTTTATTAAAAGCTTATTATTAGCATTTAATATTTGGTTCAAATTCTAGCTGTTGGCGTTTAAGAGTGTTCCTAAGGAATTTAAAGCAGTATAATTTCATCGCATCTTTTACATTTTTCAATTTTTATTTTTTAAATGTGGTTTATATTTTTTGAATCTCAATTGTTATTATTATTATTTTGCCAAATCTATATTTTTATATTTATTTCAAGAAAAGTCACAAAAATAATCTCTTGAGTTTTTTAAAACTGAAGTTCTTTCAAAAATAAATGGAATTTCAATATCATAATCATTTTATTTAGGCTTCATAGACTTCAAAATGTATTTTGAGAATGCAGATTCTGAATTTTGAGCCTTTTCTTTATCTTATAATTCTATGATTTATGAAATCTTTTCACCAATATCAATTTATTTCTAGCTTTACTTTTTGTTTTATATATACATTTTTTCTAGGTCCTTGATATTTAACCGACAATCAATAAATAACATAGCGCTGAAATGTAACCAAATCATTAATATGTGAATATAAAAAAATCAGCAAACCTTATTTTCATTATAATAATATTCATTATTAATATTAATTTTCATTATAACCTTTATATCACTTTTATTAAATAATTATGATTTTTCAATATAATGATTAATAATATTTGTAAAATGTTGCACTCTAGTTTCAGTAAATTGACTCCAATGTTGAAATCATAATAGATTTTTTCCATTTACTTTATATATATTTTTAATATACTGTAATCGGACTGTTTATGAATAGTTATTATTATAAGAACTACGACTGTTGACAAATGGACATTAAAGTATTTATGACCTTTAAGGATATATCAGCTATGTGTTAGCGATAATTTTTTTCTTGTTTTTCAGCTCATAATATAAATAAAATCAGTTACCGATTAATTCTAACTAATTTTTAATTTCGTTTCTACATCGAATAGTATTCATATTTATTTATGGCATAATCAAATCTATAAAGTGACAGAACAAAAAGTGTTTTATTATAAATAATAAGTGCATTTTGCATTTATTTCTATTAATTGTATTGTAACTTTATAGTAAACATGCAAGTAAACACTTAAAATCTCGGATCTAAAAGATATGTCATTCTTTGTCAACGATAATTTTTATTCTTTGTTTTTCAGCTCATAAAGTACTGTAAATGTAGTAGCTTAATCCTTTCTCTTTAAAAATTACTATTCATGTGTATTTATGGTATATTTTACACTATAAAACAACAGAATAAAACATTTTTTATTAATTTTAATGATAAGTGGAATGAATGTGTATCACAACTTCGACCATTCTAAAATGACGCAATACTTTTAAAACGCAATATATCCCCTAATAAATTAATCAAGAATAGCACCAGACCCTCCAACATTTCTTTAAAAATATTTTTCTAAACAGAACATCTTGTGACACTTTTTTAACTATAATCAGGTTTCTTTTTAACTCTGTCTCACATACTGGAATTTAATAAAGTTTAAGAACTGAAAATTAATTTTTCTCCAAAAATAGGGGGGGGGGGTAATCCCATACTAATAAATTGATAAAAGTTTTGATACATCATAAATTAGATTCACTTTTTTTCAGCGTAAAGGAAAGACATGGAAAATTAATATAGAGCTTTGATTAACAGCTTCATAAAATTTTAAAGCTGCCTGAAACAAAGCGAATCCGTTATTAAATACACAAATCACTTTCATGTAGTTTGTTTAGGACCTGGTTTGAAATTATAAACATATTTTTTAGCTATCGCGGAATTCTTTATTACAGGATTCATATTTTTAATTGTTATAGGATTCATATTCTCAGTTATTGAGTGATTTCAGTTACCCAGGAAAATTTCTCTCTTTTGCTTAGGTAATAAAATAATCAGACAACATTAAATTCGTATAAAATTGTTGTACACCTTCACTCATAAAGAATGTGAAAGTTATGATTATATTCTTAGTATTTAAATGTCTGTTGTTATATAATTCATATTACTAGTTATTGGAGGTTTTATAATTATTATTTATTGTATGATACAGGTAGAAAAATCGCGAATTTGAATTTTAATTAAATTCATTTTGATTTTAAATTTTTATTGAGAGTAGTTAATTAGAAACGTCGGATGCTTTCCTAAAGTTGCGTTGTTAAAATTTTTATCTTTTTCAAGTAGAGAATATAATAAATAAATAACTATATTAATAAAAAAATATATTATTCAAAATTAATGAAAGAAAGACACGAATGTTGGTAGTACAAATATGAAGATTTTCATGAGGACTGTGGTTTTTTGTCTTTATTATAGTTATTGTTTATAATTATTATTGTCTTTTTAACATTTTATTTCAAGAATTGAAAATTTTTAATTAAAATATAACTTTATGCAGATAATCAAAAACAATTATATACAGAAAATTATTATATATAACCCAGAAACAAGTTTCATGTATTATTTTTTGTTCAGAAAACTTTATTTGACTTTTACAGAGAACTTTAAAGAATGAGAATAGAATTTTGCTTTTCCGCACATTTTTGCATAAACATTCATGGGAGTTTTACTGATACATAGGAAATTCTTGATTAAAATAGCAATTCAAGTTTTACTTTTCATGTAATATTTTAAGTAAACATATTTCATAATATTTGGGTAAGCAAAAAGAATATTAATAATTACAAACAAATGTTCTTAAGTCCTAAATATATGTTTTATGGTAAACTTCATTTTCACTAAGATTTTTTCATTCATTTTTTTTTGTCTTTCTGCATTTACTTTTTCTACAAATTTCTTCATAAAGTTGTAACACTTTATGTTTTATTTTTGATGCTAATAGCTTTTAAAGAATTTTCTAAAGAACTGCGAATGGACAAATAAATGATTGCATTTTTTTATTCAGTTGGATGCAAAAAACTCCTTCATCCTTCAGTTCCTTTTATGATGTACAGCCGTCGTGAAAATTGCGGTAATCGCCAGAAAGGCCCTTCAATCCTCCGAAATTTCCACCGCTATCATTATGTTAATTTATCAAATACCCGCCATTCGTGCCCAATTCTTTGAAGTGGCTCACTCTGAAGGTTTTGAGTTCATACATCAGCCAATTTCTTTCTTTGTGTTAATTTTCTTAATTCTTATCGATAAATCATAGTCTTCTTTTGTATATTAATTCCATAAGGATATAATGTATCTTTGCGGTTCGCAAGGAGGTAGGAAATGTCTCTTAAGCATGAAAGAGAAACTTGCGCATTTTAGTACTCTAAGGTCCAGGATTGATAGTCTCGTGTGAGTTAGAGATTTAATGCCACATCATTAAGCATAGGTTAAACGAATCTCCCCATTCCAGTTTGTTGTACATTATTAGGTACAAAGGCCAAGATTTAAATGTGAAATAATAGAACTGGACGCTTTTAATGTTAATTTTTCGCTTGTTATGCTATGGAATATTGAGGGAAATAATAAGCAGATGATTGTTAAATGACTATTTTGGGATTGCTTCCTATCCCTTATTGAATCTCGTTGGAAAAGGAATTCTCTATCATGCAGGAGATTTTCATTAAGTTGTTACTGTCTAAATATATTTAGATAAATTCTTGATTTTCAGATCCAGAAAGATATCAGGATCTATTAAATATATCTTTAGACAGACGACATTAATGCTAATATTGGAAATATGAATATAAATCGATGTTTCGAAATGAATTCCGCGCATTGATTATAACTTCAGTTTTCGGATTTTCATAGGCTTTAATTTTTGCTTGCGCTATATTCCTCATTAGAAGCTGTGGTTCAGAAACAGACAGTCGGTCATCTTCAAATCATGTTAAAAGATAATTCATAATTTTGATTGAATTAAGATAAAAACAATAACTGTCAGAGATAAAAGAGATTACAATCCCTGATAAAAATAGAATAATTAAATAGTCTTGAAAAGGCAATAAAAATATTTGAAATAATGGCCAAATAAAATTTAATTTCATTAGCTAATTTTGAATTGAGTTAATATTATACAATTTTATAATAAGTTATTATAAAAGTAAAAAAGTCAAATCTATTTATTCCAGAACTTTACTTACTTTATTTATTTTTTGTTTATTCCATAGTTTAATTCAGTGCAGCACATTTGATTTGTTTTGCGTGAATATGAATTGTTAACCCTCTAACCATCCCATGCAAAATTACCACGCGGGAATTTTACTGAAAATTTCCATTAGAAATATTTAACATTTAAATATTCTTGGCAAATTTCCGAGAAAAAATGTAAAGAAAGTTGCCAAAAAGCAGTTATAAATGCTTCACGTAAAAGATATAGTATTTATATGAGAAAAACTCCAGTGAAAGCAAAGGTTCACTTCTAAGTACAAACGTTTAATCGTTAGACCTTAACAAGGAAAACCTTTTTGGCAAAAAGGAAATCAATATCTCGTTAGGACTACAAATAACTTCGAGCAATTATTTCTAGTGCTCTCTCAGGCAGGGAAAGAAACTTTTGGGGGAAATAGAAAATATATAATTTATTTCAGGTATTACAAGATCAGAAGGGTTGAACAAATATTTTATAATTACTCAAGAGCTCAATAGAAACTGCTTCCTCTGATTAAAGCCCTTTTTTATACTAGTCTGTCAAATATTTCATTCTAAACGCGAAAAGAATTATTAGCTGAAATGTACTAAATGTGTATTAAAACAAAGAAAAATATATAGTATATTGGCTCAATTTTTTTTAAAAGTACAACTTCCAAATAATAATAACAATAAAAAAGTACAAAATAGGATGTAGTCTATCTCAATTGCTACAAAATTCACATGAATATATTCACTGACAAGTTGATAAAAATTAAACGATATCTACAGAAAGAATAACGGTTTTTAAGGAATGTACACTGTATGTGGCGCAAATGTAAAATAGATACAGGTAAACAACAACAACAACAAAAAAAATAGCTTTTAACTTAAAAAAAGGACACATTTTGCAATTACTTATGTATCGAAAAATTTGTACCGTTAAAAATATATATATATATATAAAAGAAAAATAAATTCTCATAAAAAGGTTTTCTGCTTTACCCCTTCCCCCAGAAGTACTTTGAACTGAACAATAAGAATTTATAAAATAAAGCAATAAATTAAGAAACCATATCTCTTTGGTCGGAGATAAATGGCATAAATTTGAACAGAACGTACGAGTGCGATAAAAAAATAAATAAGCGAACGATTATTTAGAAATGGAATAAAAAATTTCATTAGTCAAATTAAGATTATTCCAATTGATTGCTAAAAGGAAAAGCAGGAAAAGAAATCCATTTAAATTATCATTTTTTACTTGATTCTGTATTATGATATGGCTTTCTCACTTGCTGCTTAGCGATATTTTCGCTTTCCGAAGGGGAAACTGAATTTACATAATCAAGCAATTCCCAAATCTGTCTTAATTTAAGGACAGTATATATCAGAAAGAAACTCATTTTTGTTTCAACAGGCCTTTCTCCAGAGGAATTTCGGAGAGGTTTAAAGATATACATTTAAAATCTCTATGGATTTTTTTTCTTGAAATATTTTGAATCATATTTCAGACCGTTATCTGACTTTTCTTTCTATGCTTGAAATAATAACAGTCTGAAATATGGAGGGAAAAGTTTTGTAGTTGTCTATCGCAAGGAAGAGCTGTTCTTTTTAAAATTACTTTCAATAAAAGCCAGCCATTGATTTAGTGAATTGAAATCGGAGGAAAGTAGTTTTTTGCCACTGATCCGGATTAAAACTGAATCGGAATAATATTAGATAATATTATTTTACCAAACATAGTATTATCTAATATCTAATATTAGATAATATTATTTAATAATTTTAGGTATTATTATAAAAATAATATTAGATAGTAATATGAAGTGCATATTTACATTTGATGGAACTTCTGTAAATCCCTATTAATCAAATCTATCCCTATTAAATCCCTATTATGTAAAAGCTACTAAATTGTTTAAATAAAAATTTCAAGAAATCATTAATTTATTGAATTGAAACTAAGTATAAAGTCACAACTTTCAAATTTCATAAAATAAATAAATTAAATTTCAATGAAAAATGAAAAGTCTATCCTTTGCAGAGCAGTTGGGCATTTTGATTTCCATTTATCTATTTGAAATAATTTTTTTTCATTGTTTCTCAATAATTTTAAACGACAAATACGACAAATTATGATTACAAAAGTCAAATCTTCTGGATTTTGTTTCATTTTTATTCAAATTTTCTGCTACTTTAATATTTTTTCACATTACAATTTTTTTGGAAATAATTTTTTCTAATTTAATATTTCATGCTTCGAGTACAAATTATAATTATGAAAAGACCAAACACTTTTTTCATTTATGTTGTGAAAGGTTGTTTATTTAATATTTAGAAATTTTTATAAATCCACATCAGTTGGAAAATAAAAAATATATAAATTTCCTGCTCGTTTGACCTTTTATGATTCAAAAGGACAAATTATTTAAATTTTATTCCATTTTTATTCAAAAAGTTTTCTTATTTCATATTCAGTTTTTAAAAGCTCATTACAATCGGAAACAATATCATTCTTACTTATTTTTTTACTAACAGACTAATAATATGCCTTCATACCATTTTGATATTAAAATATTTTTTATTTAAAATTAATTCTTTTACTAATATTTTTATTGGATAATATTATAATAACATGCTCGAATAATTTATTTTTGCAATTACTTTCATTAATTTTAATAATATTTAGGGGTCAAATGCAAAACGTACTAGATTAATAAAGTGTATTAGAGGCTTAAAAATTCGAATTCTATTTGCTTTTCATTTTTTATTAACTATAAAAATTTTAAGTTAATTCAAATTCAGTTAAGTGAATCAAATTTTTAGTTCAAATTTTAAGACAGATTTTTATGTTTCTTCACTATTTAAAGTAGGCCTGGGCGTGCTAAGACGCCATCTGATTAAGTTGTATTTGTTTTATCTTTATTTGTGCATGCTCTTATTATTTTTACTTGTTCTTTCAATAATGTGTACGTAGGGGTAATAAAAAATTCCGTGTTGTTTTCATTCATTGGGAATATTTATATTGAATGCTCATTCAACACATTTTATGCAGCTTGTGACTTCTTCAATGTATCCAAAACAAATTTGAAGAAAAGGGATTAATTTAAACATTAAACGGCCGTTCTTACAAAAATGTTTATCACATAGATGCAAATAATCATTTTCCTAATCACTACTTTTTTAATATTTTTTACTCTTTACCTACTTTTTTAATATTTTTTACTCTTTACCTACTTTTTTAATATTTCCTATTCTTTCCCTACTTTTTTAATATTTCCTTTTCCCTATTTTTTATATTGGTTTTCCTTTTATCTTCCTCTGCTTATATGATTTTTATATGGTTCCTTGAGAAATAATCTCATTGATGATCCTATTTTTTTTTATCATTAATCTCTCTTTACTCAGGAAGCGTTGATTGCTACTGAATAGGCTAATTTCGTGCTAATGGCGATAATCGATTTGAAAAAAAATATCGTTGTTTGAGGAAAAAACCCTCTTGTGCGACATAAATTCTGTTAGATAAAGGGTTCTATTCAATTGGAATTTTTTGCTCTTTCAGATGAGTAAACATTAAAAAAAAATCTTGATCTCACCAAGAGCTAAAGTGAAAAAAGGGATTAACTAACTCTTGCAAATTCGTGGGAAACCTCAGATGTAATGCTTGTCCAGCATACTCTGTGCGACTTTGGCCTCTCAATGCACGCAAAACAAAAGTCTTAAACGAGAGGGCTTAACTTAAGTACTAAACAGCTGCAGCTGCAAAAAGTTTTATCAAATGTATGCGAGTAATCAATTTCCTCATTACAAAAACTGTTTTAATACTCATTTTTATTTTTCTTCCTTTTATTTGGTTACTTGAAGAACATACCTTATTGATATCCCTATTCTTTTCACATTGATCCCTCTTTATTCCGTGAACGTTGTTTGCTGCTGAATAGGCTAATTTCACGATAATGTAATCGATTAGAACAACTCTCAATGTCTGGGAGAAAAAGAACTCTTGAAGGGCATAAATTCGCTTAGACAAAAGAGTTCTTCTAGATGAATTTTTTCTCTCTCTCTAAGATTTATAATTGAATAAACAAATCGAAAAAAGCCCTTTTTTTAAAAAAAAGATTTAATTGTATATAATTTATGATAAGAGAGCTTTGAATAGATAAAGTTAATAGAAAAATGCATTTTAACTTCAATAGTAAAATCCTGATGAGGTCGATGAGCTCCAAAAATTCATCAATTCCATCTTTTGTTAGTATAGTTATTTTTATTTGAAGCGATGGCTTGAGAAATTATCGTTAAGTGCTAGATTTTCAAATGTTTACGAGACATTCTTGTTCAAGTTTTATGGGTTTTTTAACCACTTCTACTGCAATGATGTGTCTGAAATGTAGTAATCGAAATGCAGTAATTTTGATACGTAAACTTCTACTTAAGTTAAAGTAACAATTAATTTAATTAAAAAACAAAAATCATTTGATCTCGTCTAAGTATTCAAGACGTCTTTTCTGTTCTTATGTGGATGGAAATAACAATACATGTCCAAAATAAAATGTAGTATTTAATAAAAAGTTTAAATAAATTCGCAGTTCAAGAGGTTTATTGTCTTTTATTTTATGGCCCTGCCAGTTTTGAACATAATTATAAATATCGTCAAATAACAAGTTTTAATAGTCCATGATGACTCAAATTGACAGTCCGTAGAAAGCTAAGAGCAACCACTTCAAGGAAGAATGATACAGAAGGTATTCCTAAATTACACATGTTTCTATGTATCATCGTTTTTAGTAAGAATTTTAATACTAGAGAGGGAGATAAAGTTGATCAATTTTGCTCTCCGATTCAATTCTACTTTTATAGCGAAGTATAAAAATAAATTTATAAAGTTAACATGTTCTAGCATAAAGGAGTTTTTGAATTATTAATTTTATAAGAGAAGATTACAAATTTTATGCTTTAATTAAAAAAAATATATAAAATAAACATGTCCAGCTATTCGTGCTTTCATTTGAAATAAGACAGCATATTTAAGTTTAATCTATTCCGATTGATGATTCAACATCGTTTTTATCATGAGGCATCAAAAATGATTGAAGGAGAGACCATACGATCCGTCACTTAAGAGTGTTTCAATTATCATTTTTGTAAAATATGTATAGATAATAATAACAAACAGATATAAGTAATAATGAAAATCTTATACCGAAGGATGATTATTGTGCGTTTCATTTTTATAATACCCTAAATTTTTACTATATTTTTTCCAAATGGGAGGATTATACGAAATACAAAAAACAATAAAAATAATCTGTATTTTGTTTTTATTAAATATTGGTCTTCTGTGAATAAGGAAGACACTTAATCCAATTGTTGAAAGCTAAGATTAAGTTATCCAAACAAAACCGTCCTTTGGTCACTCCTGTTTGCAAGAAAGGATTTCTTAAGACCATAAAAGCGGCATCAAATATTACGAATTAAAAGAATTAGACCTGCATTATGCTCCAAGGAGAAAAAATCAGAAGTTCTCTGCCTTTCCAAATGGATGACTCTTTTTCCAGCCTTAACCCTTCATTTCAGCAAGCCAATCAAATGTCACTTCCTTTATTTCCCAGGTGACAAGAAATAAACATACAACAAAAGGAAGGCATAGAAGAATTCTGCGACTCACCAAGGATTAAGTGGAACTTGGTTTATTGGAACGCGGATTAACGGAAACTCTTCCGGGCAGAAATAGTTCTCTTTACGATATTTAGTTCCTTGGCTATAATAGTTGAGTACAAGCTGACAAAAGCTCGTCAATCAAGTTCCTTAGCAGACCCTTGACATGTTATTTTTATATCAAGAGGAAGAAATGGATGTTTCGTGTTTTCATGGGAAGAAAATATTTTTCTATTTCTTGTTATTTTATTAACAGCAGATCTTCACACAATCTGAACGGAAGGCGATCCACATTTTGAATTTTAAATTGTATTTCCAATTAATTCATTTTTGTTATTTAATTTTTAAAAACTAAAATACATTTTAATGAGGCGCTGGGAAATATATTTGAGCAGGTTAAAATAAAAGGGCGAAAACTCCATTTTGTTTGCTTTGATTGAAAGTTGACATTGATTATAAGTCTTTTCATAAGCAAATAAAACATTTCTTCAATTTTTTTTTGTTTCAAAAATTTATCCTTACATTATTTGTTCTTCATTTGTTTTATTACTCTTTTTTAAAGTAACAAGTTGAGCATAAATTTTTTTTACCAAGTACAAAAGTTTCAGGTTGGTATAAAAATGTTAGCTCAAAAAAGGAAAACATTTATTTTTCTTCAAATTGAAAAGACTAAAAGAAATAACAAGCAATCCCCCCAAAAGGTTTGTATTATTTGAATTACAGAATAAATAACATTTTTCGAGCAAATTGGCTTTCTAGAGTAAAACAGTTGAGCAGCTACATATCTATACTTATAATAAAGCTCAATGTGTGTGTGTGTTGGCGCTCTACGGGCCAGACCATTCAACCTACAGCTACCAAATTTGGCACGTGTATACCTTGGAGGCCGGGAATATGCACCTGGGGGTTATTTTTTCGAATTTTCAACTAGAATTTTATTTATTTAAAAATTAAGCGAAATTTTGACGTGTTTCTGCTATAACTTCCGAAATTATTATCGCACAAAAAAGATTTTTACATGAAGTTAAAGATCAAAAATTTATCTTTTAAATGACACTAATGTTTTAATCTTAAAATTAAATTTCTATTTTTAATGAATTTTTAAATAAATATTTTAACTATGTTTTTCAATAATTTTTTTCGTAAAAAATAAAAATTAAAATTAAGCCCGTTTCGCATTCATGGGAAAAAATTAGCTTTTTTCAAAGTGTTGCCATCACATTGATTGAAGCTCCAATTAAAAATAAATTAAATCTTTTTGGAAATGAAATCTGCAAAAATATAATTTTCGGCACCTGTCTGTAGGAAAGGAAACATATATGAAATATTATGTTTTCTAAAAAATAAATTCAAGAAAAAATATTTTATGATCTTTTACACTCTCTATATTATTAATCTAATAAATCAGTTATATTTTAAGGCAAGTTTTGTTTAATATGAACAGGATATCCATTCAAATCAGGGCCACACAGCTAATTTGTAAACCTTTAGTAAGTCACAGATCTGCTAAAATGGTCTAAATGAAAAATGATTATATTTTATGTAACTTGATTTAATAAATGCTCTAATAAATAACGAATTTTTGATTTTACATTAAACTTCTGCTGTGGAAATTACGAATAACAAAATGTTCTTGAAACACTAATATTTTAAATACAAAGAGTTAATTTCCAATCAACTAAATCAATCACTTAAACTGACTGATTTATGAAAATTTGAATATCACTATTGAATAAAAAAAGAATAATTTTAGATTTTCCATCGATCGTTTCAAAGAAAATACGCCAATCAGCGCCCAGGTTTCTCAAGATTAATTGGCCTAAGATTATGAAAATGTTGAGTTTTTCTAAATTTTTAACATTCAAAACCTCATAAATAAGTCTTAGTTGATCGTGGAAAACAGAAACATTCATTCATTTATTTAAAATTTGGTGTGTCCAGAATATTTCTCAGAATATGATACCTTACTGCATTAAATTTAGACTTCATAATTTTTGAAATATATTTATAGGCCGGAACAAAATATTATTATTGATTTCATTTCAATCCTTTTGAAAGCAAAACTAAAAACTGAATTTTATGCTGAATCTGAGAAATTTTTGTTGAATTATTGTTTTAGATATTACATAAATTATGAAAAATATTTTGTAGTTCACATAAGACTTAAATACCGAGCGATTCTCTTTGCAATACTCATATTCAGTAATAATAATAATAAATAAATAACAATAAAGATGATAAATAAAATAAAACGCTTGGTTTTATTTAAAAATATCTTTATATTAATTGCAATTTCATCATTTCCACTTTAAATTAAAGTTGAAGTTTTACCGGAAATGACTACAAATTAGCAAAATATATATAGTAAATTGAAAGAAACGATCTAAGCAACAGTATAAGTTTGGTATGACTATCAAAATTTGATGATTAAAACTGTTTTGTTTGAGAATCTATTAAGAGACCAGTTACTTAAAATATTTAATTGATAATTGTAGTAAGTGGTAATACTGGCAAACCGGCTGGTCGCCAAAGGCGGCTAGCATTAAATATATAAGAATTTTTTTAATTTTTAATCTTTGACTGAATTATGACACACATTCTCTTCGAAACATTATTCGCATTTTTTTTTCAAAGGAATGTAGGATTTGTTTCGTTTATAAGGCACAAAACTACAAATCTATTCGGCCAGAAAATTAAACTTTTGGTTAAACATGAAAGTACTATCGATGATGTCATTTGTCAAATGTATTTTATTTCTGCAATCAGAAAAAAAAAACATATTGCTTCCAGAACTTATTTATTACATGCGTATGAAAACTATTTCTGAATCGCATTAATCTTATATATTATTTCTTTATTTTAGCTAATAAATCAATAAAAACTGAGCTGTCAACTTCATATGCCCTAAGAAACGTATTTTGTCAAAATCATGTTAGTAATATATTATATCAAAATTTTAGAAGTACTTGGTTTATATGAGTGACAAAGTTTTATTGAATTTGGGAACTGCCAAATATAATGGTAAGAAAAAATTTCATATTTTAGCAAGATTATTTATTGAAGATATAGTGATCCAATGCACTCATATTTCAAATTTTCAGAAGACTCTAGAAACAATTAAGGAGTATCGTACGATGTAAAATGAAAGTAAGGGAAAAATTTTGTTTGTATATCGAACTTCTAATAATTTAATTTATCTTTAAAATATCAATGTAGTGAGGATATTTCTAAGTTTAAATGTAAAAACATTTAAATTAAGGCTTTAAAAATGTTTTTTCCCATCGTAATGTATTTCCTATAGAAAAAATTTACTAAGCCCCTCCCCCAGAATTGGAATAAAGTTTCAATATTAAATAGTAGTAACTGAAAGAAAATTAATTTCAAATTATTTAGTTATGAAATTTTGATTAAACCTTTTTATTCTGGTTCTAAGAGTTCTTCTTATGATTTCTTATCTAGAAATGGTTTCAAATGTTGACATATTTGACGCAAGACAGCGATGTGAAAATTTCCATGACCCCGGTCTTTTTCTAAGTGACCCATTTTATAGCATGACTTAAGTTTAAGAATCCTGATAAGCGATGCTAAAGTTTAAATAATATTGACACTAAAAAAAACCCCAGAAAAAGCAGAAATAATTTTTTAAAAATTCCGGAGTTGTTATTGATAGTTACATTACAAATAATTAAACCTTCCACATTTAAAACTCGTTTATAATCAAAATAACATTTTTTTGCTACTTAGCAATGAAGCAATAGGGTTGGGTTTTCTAATAGAGACTGAAAAAAGACAAAAATTCTACAGTGGTTACATCCAAATCAAGTCAAGTCAAACAATCTGATTTCAAGCATTTTCTTTTTGACTTTCATGTAGAAATATATACCCTAGAGGTAGGCAGTTTATAACGCCAAAACAAAACACTCTTGCCTTCATCATTCTTCTTCCTTCCCCAAGAAATCGAGTCTTTTACCTTCAAAGAAAGGTCGCTTTGAATAACTTCCCTCCCATTATGGTCCCTGGTCGGAGGACTCGAAGGCATATGAAACCAAATGGTTCAGTTTCAGGGCAGGTTATCGAATTGGATGGTAACACGAGAACATCAATCTCGCAGAACAGTGTGAGAGGCACTTTAACTCTCCCCCCCCTCTTATCCTAACATCTATGAAGACTCATTCGCAATGAAGCTCAATGCTTAGAGCAAGGTAGCACTTCAAAAAGAGGGGTGAGGAAGAGAAAGAGGGGCGAAATCGATCTCTAAACCAACGCTTACGCATGTTTGGAAGACTTGGCGCCCACCAATTTCCCGTAATGGTTGAACTCGAGCAGCAGTCTCAAAGCCTGAATGCGTGATCTTTTAATCATTAACTAGGCATGAGGCTCAAATAATTCAAAAGTGTTTGTTTCAGCGGGGAGAGTAACATGCTCAGACTCGTTTTATCTGACCAATGAGATGCCGTGATGACATCGGAACGATCTCTGATTAGTTCCAGGGAACCAATTTTGCTCATAGGATCGAATATTTATCAGTGTCATAGAAAATTTATAAACGTTGACATATTTCCAGATTTGATGTACCTTTTGATGTGAGAAATTAGTTTCGAAATGAAACAGAAAATCTGGAAAATAAGAGCACCGAAAATAGTCGCTAAATTTCAGAGGTCTTAATACGAAAGGTACTAGTATAAAGAAAGAGTAGATATAAAGAAAAACCACTATCGTAAGATTCCGACATAAAATTAATTGATTTTGGCTATATTTTTTAATTGATAATATATATTAAATTCATGTCAGGTTTTTAGAAACAATGATTATACAGATTTTAGCTAGCAAGTATTGAGAGGCAAAATAGGTAAATTGTTCGTTGAAAATTTTTTGAGAGATAAAGTAATTAAAAAATACCATTCTATACGAAAATAAAATGCCTTGATTAAAATGATATTATGGAATGGGCGATAGTATGGGATTAATCATATGCGCAAAACTGTACATGGAAGTTAAAGGCAAAGAATAAAAAGTTATTTAAAGAATAGTAGTATATATTTTAGTGAATAAAAAGTTATTTTAAGAATAGTAATATATATTATAGTGAATAAAAAGTTATTTTAAGAATAGTAGTATACATTTTAGTGAATAAAAAGTTATTTTAAGAATAGTAATATATATTATAGTAAATATTAAATGCTTATATTTAAGATTTTTTAAAACGAGCTTTTATTTTAAAACTTCTCAAAAAAATTTAAAATTTTATTTCGCATTACCGAACTTACTTTAAAGACTTCTCCAAAACAAAGCCTACAATATGTACAAAATCATACTACAACGATAGAAGCAACTAGGAAATTTAATTAGCCTATGCATTATTATTTTTTGACAAAGAGTTTTTAATAGATGCAAAAGATTAAACAATCAACAATGCTTTAAATTCGTCTTTTTAACTCCCTATTTTCTCCTTTTACATGTTTTTATTAAAATGGACTCCTTTCATGTTAGTAAATCCGTAAACTTCCGTAATCTATTTTTCCACCACTTTCTAATGTACTAGTGTTTTCAAATTTTTCATAACTATGTATTTCCTATACCAGGCAATAACACTTTCTTAACTCAATAATTCAACTTAATTGCCTGTTAATTCGTTAATTTCAGTAAAACTTTGACTTAAAATCAGAGGCTTTGTCTGGAAGTAAGTATGATTAATAAGAGGATACTAGGCTCTATAATATTCATAAAAATAAACTATGAAATACATTGAAGATTAAATAAAAATTTTAATAGTAAATACAAAAGGTATTTAAAGAGCAAACTTTTATTTCTGTTTCAAAAAGTGGAATAAAATTTATTTTTATCAAATATATGGATTTAAAACGGGATCATAAAAACGTAAACAGTAAAAAAATTATTACAAGAAGCATTATAAATCCACAAGGAATATTATAATAAATAAATGTTAATATTATTGTAATATTTTTAGTTGTTATGAATGTAATTTAAATCCCAGTTCAGCGTGAGTATATATATATTATTACCTCATTCTCATATAATTTGGCTTTGAGCTTTTTATTTTGGATAAAAATATTAATTTCTACTTTTCAGTAAAGTAATAAAAGTGTGTTTTTAAAATTTATTTTTAATATTTTTAGTAAAACAAATTATTTAGGTTGAATTGAATTTGCAATATTTTTTTTTGTTCTTAAGTAAAATGTTTTATTATTATTATTATTTCAAAATCTCATTGGTTATTTTTTTTTGAAGTTACTGTTTTTTTACAACTGGGCAAACATAAACTTGTTATTACGTATTCCAGAAGATATTTCTAAGAATACACTATAAATAAAAAGAATGCATTTTAAGGTTTAAAAAAAGCAAAACACGAGAAGGCGAGGGAAACAATAAATACAACCCTTCCTCCCCCACCCACCCACCAAAAAAAAGATAAATAAAAATAATAATAAGACGTGTCTCGAAAGAAATATCGATCTTTCCCCATTTTCGTCATTCAGAAATATAAAATTCGAATCTTCGAATCTGCATTGATTGACAGATAGAGTAATAACTGATTTATTGCGAAATGCGTGTTTTCAAAGAAGTGCCTACGTAAAAACGAAACATTTCTTTAATAGATGTTCGTATACTTGAAGAGGCTTTGATGTGCTGTTATTCTTCAAATGGCACAGAATACAGTCACATGGAGCAGAAATAGAAAGTTTCCTTTTTTAAAGATTTATTCATTCAATCTTGACTTTTCCTTCCAAAGGGAATGTTTAGAAGTTTCTTCATGGGTATATTGAAAGCACCAGTCTTAAAACTACTTCATTTAAATTCAGTGCGCGTATTTTCTTTGCTTAGAATAGGAACTGGATGTTCTAAGCATTACAGATTTATATAACAGACGTTTTTAAAGCTATTCCTGGGAGGAATAAACAAGACAGAAATATCTTAGTACGAAACTCCTGCAACGGCTTTCCTTTGATTTCTAGGCTTTTTTAATTGAGTTAAGACTCAAAATTATTCAGTAGTATACCGAAGACCAAGAATTTCAAAGTTATTTGCTGAAAGGAAGAATACTGTTTTATTGACTTAGTTTTTTCCATTGAAAAAGGGTAAAACAAATGAGTAGGATGAAAAATCTTAAACTGTTTCATATTCAAGAAGAAAAAAAAAAAGTATTTTTTCCTTGAGTATTATTTTACATTTGTTGCTACAAGATACTATGGTCATTGTCTAGGGAGCTTTCTTCTTTCTTCATTTACGACTTCGTTGGTTCGTTCTTCTTTATTTCTATGCTTTATTTACTTTAAAACTGCATAGAGGTATGAGGATTATATTCATTTTTTCGAAATAGTTTTAAATTCTTTAAAGCGCAAAGAATAAAGAAAAAAAAATCCTCAGCTCTCTTCTTAAGACTTCTTTAATATGTTCAAGAAAAAATAGTGAGGAAATTTAATTTAAAATATTGCATTAACATCTAAATAAAATTATAGATTCTTATTTAATATTAATGAATTTTCTTTGTTATGATTAATTTTCGAAATTTAGAATCGTGATAAATGGTACTAATTAAACTACTTCATGAATTTGTCTCTCCATATAAGAGATAAATTACCCCCCCCCCTCCTCCTTTACTTGGCTAATTTTCACGCAGTTTCTTGGCTGAAGTTAAAAATTATTGTTAAGAAAGATTTGGTGTGTTCAATTTTGTATCTAATTTATGTTGAAGCTTCAATTAATAAGTTGCGGTTGCATTTGTACATAATTAATGGTTTTAAATATCAAATGTATTTTTTTTAAATCAGGCAAAATATGCTAAGAAAAAGTAACAATGTGGCAGTAGCATAATTAAGATTTAGCAAACTATGGTAATTTTTTTGTGCAGTTGCAAAATTAGGATCATTTTTGGAATTAATTAGGAAAAATGTAGATATATGATGTCAAAGCGCATTTCATTCTAACACATGTTCAAAATAAACATTTTTTAGACTGTAACTTACTTCAACACGCAATTTGCACTCCTAATTGGAAATTCATTTGGCATAGTTTGCACAACATTAAATAACGAGTAAAACAAAACAAAAAAAAATGTGAACAAACTTTATTATATCAAATTAATTTTGAAAACTCTACCTTCTAGCGATTTTTACATAAAATAATTCTAAGACAGAGTAAAAATTGCACGACATTACATGTTACTTCAGGAAATAAACATTCCCTAATTAGTCATTTTTAAGAACTTTGATCGATAATGAAATGATCATATTTCTAAATGAATCCGAAAAGGAAGGCACTATAAGATGATCGATTAATTATTTTCAATTTTATGCAACTACAGATTAGCCAAGTCGAATCAACCATTCAAAAAATTTAAAAGTGGAAGCAACCTGAAATGAAGAGCTTTTAATAAAGCAAATTTGGGAAGTTTTCAAAGGAGAATGAAGAGCTCGTTAAAAAATATAGTAAAAGCATAACTCAATGCCATCATTAGCTGGAAGAATAATGCAGATGGGCAGGAATTCTGCATCTTTGACGGCGTCTGAGACTGTTCTGAGTAAGGAATATTTTAATTGGGAGCTCTTTTTTAATTTTGATGGCAATATTCCTCTTTTTTTTTCTTGTGATAATGCGCATTTCAGGCTTTTTTTTTGTCTCTGAATGTGAAAGTTGAAATGGCTTAAAATAGTTTGAAGAAAGGTGATAATATTGTATTTCTTCGTTTCGTGAGAAGTAAGTTGTTATGATTAAGTAAATTATGTGTATGCATTTATTTGCTGTCTATTTAATTAAATCTAAATTGAAAATATTTCGTTTCCCTAGTGAAATTGATAGTTTTTTTTGGAAATGGGGGTAATTCATGCTGATATTGCATCAATTGCCTTGCGTGAAATTAACTTCAATATCCATTGTGCATCTTGAAGAAGGATAAAGGGCATAATGTCAAAGCACAGCGCAGGTCAAAATGAATTGCATTTTGAAAATTCAATATGTAAGCTTTTCTTTACTCATATGAGTTCATGAATTACAATTTACAAAGAATGTATATTTAAATACATTTTTAATCATAGGATTTTAATAATTTAATAATAGGAAAAAAATGATATATAAAATTTGAATAAGATCTTACTTTCCTGTTTTCTGAAAGAAGAAATTGCATTATTCCTCATTAATGTATTCAAGAAAATTGATTCAATTGAAGAGTTATATTTGGAAGAATTCGTTTTGGTTAAATACATCATTGTACTATATTGCAAGTCGAATGAAATTTGCAAAGAAATTTGAATTTTAAAATTATTTAAGTTAAGCATAAATAATTTCAAAATAATATTTAACTTCTGCTAGCTAGCAATTGGAAATCATTTTTAGAATATTTTTTCATTACTATAATGTTAATTAATAAAATGAACTTCTTAATTATAGTTTACTTAAAAACGTTTTATTTTTTATTTTAAATTACTTAAAAGATTGTTGGAATGTTGAGAATATCATTAATAATGCAAACGCGTTTACCTTTCAGTGAGCCAACACTTGAACAAGAAATTGTGTTAGCATTTGCCTTTAAAATCAATTCATGAATTTGAAAGTACGTTTAAGCGCTGTACATGGTTCTTTATTTTCGTTAAAATGTTTCCCCAGATTGTTAAATTATATATAATAGAAATTTACCAAGCAGGACATTTCAGAATTTTGTGAGAAATTAGTTAAATTTCTAAATAACAGTAAAGGAGTCTTATTTTAAATGTTAATTACCTCAAAAATATTCTAATCGTAATCGTAATTTTCATAAATGTCTAAACAGCTATGACTTGATTAGGAAAGCTTACTCGTTTTCTTTTTTGTATCATAAATTAAATATAATGAATGCAAATATGAATTAAATTTGACTTTAGAAAGTTTTTTAATCCTTTGTTGAGGACAGATTTAAATAGCTGGTTGGAAAAAATGTTTTGCTTGCTTTTATATTATTGAATTAACCATCTTATCTCTAAAAACATAATCGTATTAAAAAAATTAAGAAAACCAATTATTATATATGATTTAGCTAGAGATACAAATAGCTTTGAATAAAATAAAAATTCTTTTAGCTATGGAGATACCTAGATTTGTTAGCTAACATTATATAAGCATCCATGTAGATTAAAAATAATCTGAAATTTATACAGAAAATGTGAGACAACTAACGTTTGTGGAAGATTAAGATGACATAGAAAAGACCCTGGAAGTTTTAAAGTGAAAAACTTTTGTGAAGTTAACTGAAAAACTGCGATATAAATTTTCATTAAAACTATTTTCGTTTAGTTATATAACAGCAGAATGATTTTGTTTTACCAAATTAGAATAAAACTTTATTATGAAGGAATTGACTTTTGTAAATGCAAATGCAGCCAAGTTGTCAGAATATAATTATTAGAAGCGAAAATTCTGCACTGATGACAAATATATATATATATATATATATATATATAATTTAGATTATCAACTTTTTAATTTTTATATTTTGATTACTTACTTGGAATTTTTAATATAAAATTAATTTGGGAAAAAAATAAGCAACAACACTTTTATCACGGAGACTGAATCATTATCTCATTATCTTTTATTATGAATTCGCTACTGCATCATATGTCGTTTTCAGAAATTATTTTGCATATAAATTTAATTTGTAAGATGAATTAGCTCAAGAACGGTACATAACAAATGAACTCATTGTTA
Source organism: Argiope aurantia (assembly GCA_026543865.1). Taxonomy (NCBI): domain Eukaryota; kingdom Metazoa; phylum Arthropoda; class Arachnida; order Araneae; family Araneidae; genus Argiope; species Argiope aurantia. The sequence goes on from JAPMOR010044950.1 coordinate 301,242, forward strand.
TCATAATCATTTATCAGAGCTAAGAAATTAAAAATCTGTTTACCAGATAATGTATAAGCAAAAAATATTCATTAAATTCTGGGATTACCTTTGCGTTATTTAATTAATATCAGATTTTAAACTTCTCCTTGCAATCGTTCGATAATTTAACCCCCGGATAGTCCCAAATATGATAAAAGTTGCTAGTGATACTTGTTCATTGATTCAGCGCAAATTGCGGAAAAGAGCAACAAGGAGTTTATGACATTAGCTACTTTCATTGATTTAATCAGGACTTTCTTTGTTTTCTTCCCATTTTGTTAGTAACTAACGCTTCGCGGTGCGAGCAACAATGGATCAATGAAATGGATTCTTCCTTTATTCTTTCAAAAATATTCTTCTAGACTTGGTACGTTCTTATCGCGGGTGTGACTGATATTTATCAGTAGGTGCGATATATCGACTAGTTAGAATTAAAGTATTCTTGTTGTGAGTACTGTAATAAATGTAGCAATCATAATTTTTTTTAAATATTACTGATGCGCAATTTAAAGTATGAATAAAGAATAAAAGCAGTTTAAAAATAATGACCATTGTTACTTTCTTGAATGTATAATAAATAAAGAAAAAATAATTTAAATATGTAAAAAAAACAACAAAAAAAACCGCTTTGAGATTTCGAAAATTCTAAACAATTTTACCCTTTATAAATAAATAAAATTCATTTTTGAAATATATGAGTCTGTTTATTTATTTAATATCTCGAAAACAGTACGAGCTGGTCATATGAAATTTAGTATTTTATCAGCAAATTCCTAGATATTTGTTTAATTTTGGATAAATTCCATCATCGTGTGGACTACCAACCAGCATATTTATTCTGGTACGTTACGTGTAGACTACTAACCAGGATGTTTATCCCAGTATGTTATACGTAGAATATCAACCAGTACGTTACATGTAGATTATCTACCAGTATGTTACGTGTAGACTACTAACCAGGATGTTATCCCAGTAATTTATACGTAGAATATGAACCACTACGTTACATGTAGATTACCGACCAGCATGTTACGGGTAGATTATCTACTAGTATGTTTATTTCAATATGTTATGTGAAATATATTGTTTGAGAAAGGGAGCGTTCAATGATTCTAGTAACTAGATGGCATTTTTTTTAAATGTCAATGTTGTACCGAATTCGGATACCTGTAACAAATCTGTTAGTGGGCAATGTTTGCCTGCTTGTGTGGGTATGAATACGGTAACCAAAAAATTCTTTCATTTGGTCTTTACATCAGAATTACCTTATAAAATTTTGAACAGAATCTGGCAACGGGAAGAGGTACAGATGCAAAACGCAGCTCCACTTATTTTTATTATACGAAGACGCTATACAGAAAATTTCCATACAATAGAATTATATAGGAACTTCAAAGGGCGAACATTCCTGCAAGTTTATCTTAGAATTCCTAATTTTGCATGAATAATTGAAATTCATATTTGAATATTTATGACAATTGACAGGGTCTTTACAGTCCTATATTACTTGTTCGAAGTATCAATTAATTCCTCCTTTTAGAAACACTAAATTGATAAGCATTGCGACTATGTCTGATTGCCATTTTAAACAGAGTTACTTGATTTTCTTTATATTCTTTTTGGTTTCTTAATATGTTGAAAATATAAGCCTAGCATTTTGCAGGTTTTTGAACATCTTAAGAATCAAATGTCCTTTTTGTAGATCATATAATAAATACTACTTACTAAAAATTTTTAATTTCTTTATTGTCGGATAAAACTTCAAAAGTGAAATTCTCCGAGAGTTTTGGAAGAAATTGGATTTTTAACTCACTACTTTGCAAGCTTGAATGATCTGAGTGAGAGGATGCGAAAAAAAAAAAAGACCCAGTCAATTTGAGGTGAACATATAAACAATTGACTTCTCGAAGCTAAAGAAAGCAAACATTTTCTTGAGGTCTTTTTCTAAGTAACTTGATTCAGCTTGTAAAAAAACATGCATGCATTTCGATAGCTGTTCGAAGTATTATTGGGTTACGAAAAACCTTAATGGCAATAAGTTGTACATAAAGTTCTGCATTCTATTTAGGGATAGTTTATTTTATGTGATTCTTTTATTCTTCAGTAATATTTCTCAAACAATATTATTTATTTAATATTTATCAAGTAATAAATATGCTTCCTAAGAAATACTTAATAAGTAGAGAATGATTTTAAAAGTTAATATAGAATCATGCTCTTTTTTCATCCTTTGACATAAATATTTTTTTGTTTATCTATGATGGAGCCACCTTTGTGAAGAAAAGAAAGAGGTGTAGACTTTTAGTTCTGACAGGATCACCAGTGAAGAGATCCAGTAATTTTCTCAAAATCGTATCATGAGAAACATCGCAAAAAGGCCAGGGTCCTGGCATAGCGCGTCTTCACAGCGATCCTGGAGTCCTGGGTTCGAGTCACGGGCCGGACATGGTTGTTCTTTTGTGTTCTGTCTATGAGGTGCGTAAATGTGCCCCCTTGTAAAAAGTGGTTGTGCAAGCAAATGTGACGCAGGAAGTAGCTACGGCGTACTGTTGGCCATAGTTGGCGCTACTGAAATGTCAAGAGATATTCACTCGGTTCAAATCTCTGACAGATAATTGTCAGTGGGATTGTGAAGTACCTTAAGTCACAACAACAACATTGCAAAAAGTAACATTCATGTGAAGAATCTATAACTTATAAAATATGCAGTGTATCGACAATGCAATTTACATAAACTTTCTAATCCACAGAATTTTATTGCTATTTTATATTAACAATTGATATTGTTTTCAAAAGTATTTCAGAAAATCTAATACGCATATATATATAAAATCTAATATGCATATATATATGTGTGTGTGTGTGTGTGTGTTTTATTTTTATGAAGTTTTTCACATTAAAAGATAAAAAGAGTATTTCACATTATTTATTTAATGGAAAGATATTTAAGAATTCATTTTGATAAATAACCGTGTTCCATATTTCCCCTTCTTTTCTTTAAATTTTAAATAAATAAGTGCCAAACATTTGGTTCGAAATTATCAAAAGCAGCATGCCTATCTAAAACGCAAAATTACATTTAATCCATTCAATTAAAGAATTTTTCACATTATTACTTACACGGGAAAACTAATTAGCTTTCAGAAAATATTATTTTTCGATGTGAAGTATGGACAATTTGAAATACTTTTCAACAGACTTAATGACAACTTTCATAATCGATGATCATCTGCAAAAGCAAATTTTCGTTCCGGAAAGGAAGATGGATTTTCATTCGTTATTAAGAGTTTTCAATTAAAGAATATGAAGAAGTTGATTTATCTTTGAAGAACATCGTGTTCGGTAGTTCTTTTCAGGTTCATTCTGAAAGAAATCAATGAAGATGAGTTCTGTTCTGCTTGTGAATGAATGCACATTTTTCAGATGCTCTGAATAAATATGGGAGAAAGTGAATTCAAATTACACATACACACACAGGCAATAGATTTTCCGCATATACTTATTCCAGTAAACAAATCTTTATCCAATAAGTTGCGTAATCTACGACCATGTCTTTGGTGCTGCTATTTTTTTAAATAAGATTCCATTAATCTTTTACCATTGATTTGAGATATTATCTGAAAAGCAGAGGAAAGGATATATTTGCTGCATTCTTTTATCGTGTTTCTTATGTAAACTTTGGATTCATTTAATTACCATCTTATATAAGTGTCGTACGGTCATTTAATTGGAAAAACTGATAAATAAAGAAATATATATTATTTATTAGTCGATATGTTGTTTGTCACTCTGAGGTTGGCTCATTATTTGATTAGATTTAACTTTTCGCCTTAATTAAGCTGCGTTACTACTCTGTTTGCAGAAGCGAAGTGAAAATCAAATAGATATGTCAAGAAGCAATACATAAAATCTGATAATGCATGGAATATTCATACTTGTGTCTACTATGATATGAAGTCATATTTCTATGATTTATTTTTAAAGGTAAAACTAAGATTCTATGCTCAATGAAGAGTCATATTTTTAATTGAAACTTTGCTGGACATTTCTCTCCTTGTCAACAAACGTTTCGTGCCTACATGCAATAGAATTAATTGTTTTGTGTGGTTGTCTCTCATACATATCTTTACACGATGATTTATTTATATATTAATAGAGTTTTACGAATACGCTTCTTCCGATTAACAAATCCTTGTCTAATAAGAGTGTAATTTACGAGAAATTTCTTTTATACTACATTTTTTAAATAGGATTCCTTTAATGTCGAACCAATTACTTGATATATCTAAAAACAATTGAAAGGAAGGATCTATTCTACTGGATTTCATGATAGTATTTCATAAATAATCTTTGGATTAATTTAGTTTCCATCTTATTGGAATGCCACATGGCCGCTTAATCGGAAAAATTGATAAATAAAGAAATCTATTATTAATTTAGAAGATATGTTGTTTGCTACAGTGCAGTAGGTTCGTTACTTGATTGGTTTCATCATTCATATTAATTGAACTGCTTTAAAAACGTTAATTAATTGAATTGTGTTAGCTACTGTGTTTGCCGAAGCGGAGCGAAATGCAGATAGATACGCCACAACCTACATAATTTTGTTTGAACTGGAGTATTATTGCATTGCTATCCCACTTGAGTGTGTTTATGCTATGATGTCATATTATTGTGCTTTATTTTTTAAGATAATAAATATCAAGATACTACACTTATTTCATTCAATAAATAGTCATTTTTAATTGAAACCGTGCTGGACTCTTCTTTTCTGACCAATGTATTTGCGTGCCCACATGCTCTAGTACGAAAAATTAGCAAATGTACTGAATTTTTTGCATGTTGATTTCTTTCATTAATATCTTCATATGAAGATTTCTATGATATATCAAGAGATTTTACGTAAATTTTTATTTCGGTAAACAAATTACTATCCATTGAGGTGTGCAATGTACGAGTTTGGCTTTGTTGTTACTTTTTAAATAAGGTCCAATTAATCAATTTCTAATTATTAGAGCTAATACCTGAAAAGAAGCTGAGGGAGTAAGCTCTGCTGTATTCTTTGGTTGAGTTTCTTAAGTAAATTTTAGATTAATTTGATTACCATGTTTTCGAAATACCACATGGTCATTTAATTAGAAAAAGGGATAAACAAAGGAAATTAATTATTTCGTCAATATTTTGTTTGTCCCACTGTGGCTATTCGGAATGATTAAATTGCACTAAAAATAAATACTCTGTTGCTAGAAACGAAATGAAATGCAAATATATATATCACTAGGCAATTTATAAAACCTGTGATTTTTTGTGTGAAGTGAAGCATTCATTTCATTCCATTCATATGTGTATGAGTTTAATGCGTGATGTCTATCTTATTATGAATTACTTTTAAAAATAATAAGACACTATATTATTTTTATTCAATAAATGGTCAGATTTTTAATTAAAATTTTGCTGGACTTTTCTTTTCCTGGCAATGTAATTTTGAATATACATGTTCTAATGGCAAAATTACCAAATATGTTTATTGTTTTGTGCAAATTTCTTTGACAAATATCATCATATAGGTGAAGAAATTTTCAACAATGCATCC
>JAPMOR010044950.1:306865-327866 GCA_026543865.1 Argiope aurantia
ATAAAAAAGATAATAATTCTTATTTAATTATTGCATTTATTTATATTAATCAAAAAAAAAACGTACAACTATCAACTAACAGAATTAATATAATGCTGGATTTTTTTTAATGTTCTATAAGTATAGCCTACATTCAGAATTTCCACTGGAATGAATATTTGTATCAAATAGTTTGAAGACATTTAAGTTAAGTATTATTTGTATTAAGAGTCATAAAATTATTTCTGTTGGATAAAAATGTCTAAAGATGTATTTTCTATTTAAATAAAAGGAAAATTCATTCTAGTCATCATGAAGACGATAATCAAACAATGACATAGTGTTCTCATGAAATATTGAGTGGTTTTAACTCTTAACATTTTACTGAAAAAGTTTAAATCTTGTATAATTAGTTGAATAATTTTTTGACAAAAAAGCGAAGCCGATTTTCATAGACATTTATTTTCGTTTAAAATTTTGCTACCATTTTCTGAAATATTCCTTAATAGCAACTCTTTGAAAAGGTAAAAACTACACTAAAACCAACAAGAAATTGCTCATTCCTTAACAAAAAACATAAATAAAAATAGCAATAATGAAATAACATTTTGCTGATTAGGGATATAAAAATTATTCAGCGTCAGAATCCCATTTCAATTACTTGTTCCCTAATAAAACATTAAATAGATTAATCCATGCCGCTTAAATCTAATCATCAAATCAATTTTACGTTTCAGTTATCAAGATTATGTGTTCCACTTCGAATCCAGCTTTGAGTAGAAAGAAAATCTATAAATTTGACAGTAAAGGATTGACGAGCTGGCTTGTTGAGCGCAATTGATTGGTCTTCACACCCATCAGTGGTTACCATAAATCACTGTGAATGTTGAGGGAGGTTCTTCCAGGCTGACTGACATAGCCTGTTCTGCTGATCTATTCATCGTTGTGGTGGAGGAGCTTAATTAGTGTCAATTTGTCGTTGAAGCGGTAGATCCCTTTGTTGAGTTCAAAACGTTCCGATGTTATTTGGAGAGTTGTTACCTGTTTAATGCATGAGAGATTACTTTGAGAACAAAGGTTAGACATGTTGGAAGTTCGGAATTAAAGTTTTAACCCATCTGTGCAGCTGTTGTGACGACGTGGATGATGTGCGAAAGTTCGAAAAGTTTTTCTTGTATACTGTATCTTTAACTAAACATAACGGAAGAGAATCAATTATATTTGATATTTCCTACTGAGCAATCCGTTCATTTCTGGAATTTGATTATTTTTTTGAAGTTTTCATTCAATTATATTCATGTTTAAAATATGTATTTTCGCATATTTATTTCAATTTTATATAGAGTTTCCATTCAAACCGTGGTCTGGTAATTAATCTTTAAACAATTAAAGATAGGGGAAAAAACCTAATGGAAATACGATTTAAATGATTAAAGTAATGTATTTTACTTGAATTGTTTTTGTTTGAATCAATAAATAGACAGTTGAAAAAAATGAAAACATTTTATAGTGCATTTTCTCTAAATCCTGAATGCTTTAAAGGTTTATGAAGAAACTGACTGAATTATGAAATTTTGAATATTATGATTTTAGATTATTTCAATGATAGCCTCGCTTTACAGGTAGGAAGTTAAAATGAACTTAGTATGAAGAGAAAAAAACAAAAACAAAATTACTTTTTAGTAAAAGTTCAAAAGTTCAAATCAGCAGTTTTCGCTATATGATTTCTAAAATACATGATTTTGACTTCATTCTTCATTTATCATATCCGTGTATCAAACAGTATTTAAAAACTTCTAAACTAAAATTAAATCTTTATAAATATCACCAATGTGATATTTATGAATGACTTAATGAATTAATATATAGTAATTTAATTTTAATCGAATCCATAAACATCTCAATCGTTTCTTAGATCCTTAGTTGAATAAATACAAAACATTTCTAAAATTAGCGGTATAATTAAAAAAAAACTCAAAACGGTCAAGAGTTTAAAATCAACTTCCTGTAAGTAGAAGATTAAAGTTGTCTTTTAGCAAAATTTCAAAGAATATTCCCTTCCTGACATATAAATAAATCAAGGATAAAATATGTGACAGTTACATATATATTCTTTTAGTTAATATCGATTTGAAGACAATGCGTTTCATCTTTTGGAAAGAGGAAATTTCGCTATTAAATAGACAGTTTCTTAGAGAGACCGAGACGATTGAACAGAGAGACATAAATATGTATTGATTTCTTAATCAGTGTGAAGGGACACGTTCAAGTCTTTGGTGCGACCTTCTGAACTGAATGTAGTCAGACTGACTAGCAGCTACATTAGTTAAGAATTCAATTTGCCTCCATTTAAACTGCGCTTTTGGGATGAAATTCCGTAAATATGTGATAAAAAATTGATGAAGATATTTTTGTGATGCAAAGACGTTATGTGGAAGTCCAAATTTCATCCCAAAAGAATTCAGATTTTAGTTTTTGGTGAGGTTTATAAAACAACAACATCAAATATTAATGATGTGGTTTTGTTGGTGAATATTTTTAATTATATGCTTTGAAACATTCATGAATATTCATTATAGTAGCATTAGCAATTTTTATAAAGACCTGAATTAATTCCAAACTATTATCTTGAAGTACGATGCATCATCTTCATAGAAGGATATCAAAATCCAAAACTGTAAAACTGATAAAAAAAATGCAAAAAATAGTAGAAGAAAAAATAAACAGTTGTTCCTGATGTATGAAAATGATGTTTGGTGTATAGATTTTTAGAAAAAATTACTTATGCTATTTTTGAGCGGATAGAAATAAAACATATATTTTAATATTCCTTACTTCAGTATTTACCTTTTACTAAGGAAGTTAAGTGATTAAGACTTCATACAATCTTGTACTAAGCTATACTATCTCCATAAAAGGTGATTAAATTTTAAGAATTTAGAACAGAATTTAAACGATTTAACAGTGCCTATAGAAAAGAGAAGTTACAGTTATCTGTAAAAAAAATAGACATTTTATTTTGTTGTAATTGTGTAGCATAAAAAGAAAAAAAAATATTTCACAAACTTGCGTTACATTCACTATATTTATTTTGATATTCATTAACTTCGACGTTTAACAACTAATAAAGAAAATGAAAAAAATATAATTTAACCTTTGAAAGCAATTATTAAATTTAAACAAAGGCAATGTCTTATTATTTTCGGTTGGATCTTTAATATAAATAAAGGGTTATTTATTTCATTTAATTGTACTGAAGAAGCAAATAATAGGAAATAATAGTAATTTAGAATCATTAATCATTAATTAAACATAAAAGAGACATACGATTAAGTTTATACCTAAAAAATTCCCTTTTCAAATGAAACATTTATTTTCCCAGGAATATTATTGCTGCTGCATTCGGTTCTATTTAGATTTATAAATTAGAAAAAAATTATAAAACTTTGTTATGAATTATGTAAAGTTGGCAGATAGTCAAATTTCTAAATTAATATTATTTTAATAAAGTAATTAATATGATAATATGCATTAATAAAGCGATTAATATGATAATATGCAAATAGAGAAATTCCAAATGGCAGGAAATTGTTCCAGAAGTCTGTTATTACTATTAAAATTTCAATCATTTAAAAAAAAATCAGGGGTAATCGTCTATTTAGTGATAAACTAAATGGAACAAATATTATATTAAATAGTTGTCTTAGATATTATCTTAAAGAAACACCAATCTTGATAAGAATATTTGAAAAAAGTGAAGTTAATTCATAATCAACTTTAAATTAACAAAATAAATATGTATTTAGCCTTTTTGCTTTTTAAGATTCATCTAAAATGTATTTATGGATTCTTAAATTACTCATATGTTGAAATTATTAGTAGTTTTCGTATTTCCCTACATATTAGAAACATAAATTAAATAAAAAAGGTTAAAAGACTTTTTAATTAAAGATCTAGATAGAAGTTTTATTTTTATTTCAGCTTTTTATAGATTATTGTTTCTCAGATTCATTACGAGATGGCGTGACTGGTACAGACACAAAACTTATTTTAATTGATTATAAACAGATAATTACATTCTGAAAATAATAGAATATTATCATTGAGAATTAGCAAGTGTATAAAAATTTAATCCTCTAGCACTGCACAACTTTTCTCTAAACATAAATAAAACCGAGAAAATTTAAAGAGTTAAGGGATTTGTAGCAAATTATTTTCTAATTTAAACTCCGGAACATTGTTTCGAGAAACTAGAGGCAATGTTGATTCATTATTTATATATTCCTGGAACTTCAGCATATCTAATATTGTGTGAAATCTCGAAAGCTTTCAGTAAATTTTAGTTACTTCGGGTTCACAGATTCAAATTTTCTATTAGCAAGTACTACGGTATATGCCATATAAAAAAATTATTTGTACTTTTTCCATTTTATATTTTCGAATATATTTGAAAGATGCAAAATTGGTATAAGCTAGAAAATGTAAAGTTCCAAAGTTTATAAGACAAATAACTTTGTACAGTATATATTTGTGGCATTGTTTCGTGAATTTAGAAGCAATGTTTATTAATTATTTATATATTCGTTGAATCTACTTCAGAATTTCAATATATATTCGAAAACTGGGTAAATCAAGTCTCATTATTTCCTTCTGACAAATTCATGTTTTCGATTAGTAAATGTTACGGTTTATGGATAACACATAATGCGTTTGATCCCTTCAGAATTTAGATGACATGCAATCATTAGTCTTGTGGACGTCCAAACCAATACTTCGTATTATAGGCATCTAAGTTTCTACTCAATATATTCTGTCATATTACGTGGAATGGTATTTCTTGATTATGCCAGTGCTGATCTTAAGCTGCCAATGATGGATACTATAATGCTGAACTGCCAATATTTGAAAGGAAATTCATTCGTAACTCAGATGTAGTTCTGGTGTAATTCATGTGAAAACTTAGTTTAATCCTTTTCGAAAATAATTTAGATACTATGTGAATTGAATATGTTTATTTGCAAGATGGAAATAAAAATTTTGATTGACAGAGTCGAGTTTCGCTTACAGTTCGTATTCTTAAGGAGTTGATGCAGATGGGAAGGAACAAATATCTGCCCAAAATTTCTTTGAGAGTACTAAAAAAATTCAGTACTAAGGAAAGGAGTGGAATTTTCACAAGTATATTCGAACTATGTACTTTGCTTGAACGGGCATTTCGGGTGCTTCAGTATTGGAAGGGTTATCTTATAAGAGCGAACATTTTGAAAAAAAAAAAAAAAAAAAAAAAAAAACCAGGTTCCAGGAGCTGTTAAGTACTGTTTAGAAGATATTTTACATACTTTAATGTAGATCTCTCTATTTTTAAATCGAATTCACATGATGATTCTGTTGGTTGAGGCGCAATTCTAAAACTTCCACGGCACACCAAAATGAGGAGTTTGATCAACTATAACGAGCCTTAGACCAAAATAAAAAGGGAATGTTTGGTTAAATCGAGTCTCAAAACCCCGGCAATTTATTTCCAATGCCGAAAAACTGCAAAACCAGTCATTGCAGCTCCAAATATTTATCTGTAACGATATAAAAGTAGGAGACGACAAATAAACTGTGTAAACTTTCTTGTTCTTTGCATACTTTCTTACTCATCTTCCTCTTTTAGTTAGTCCTTCTACGTCTTAAATGTGTGGAAGAAAATGAATGCTATTTAATATAATATAGTTTTACTTACTCATATTTCAATTCAATCTATATTCATTTTATATTTTCCATGTTTTCAGTACTAATTCCTGAGTATAACATATTATAAAATATCCTTTCTATAAAATTGTCAGAAATGAACCTAACATAAAAACTAAAATAATTTGAATTCCAACAGACAAAATAATAAATAGGAATGGACCTATCGATATAAAAAGAAATGTGTTTGAATTCCAACAGAAAAAATAAATAAACTAATAAACATATCAAACTTACACAAATTTCCCTTTATTTTTTTTGAAAACTTTCACTACCGATTCCTCAGTAAAAAATATCATACAAAATCCATTCTATAAATATATTAGTAATGTACCTACCGATGAAAGAAGAAATGTGTTTAAATCCCAACAGACAAAATCTTCAACATAATCAACCAACTCACGAGCCTAAATAATAAACCATTTCGAAATATAACCCAAACTTCACATAAAGGAAATAAATTGAAAAATTGAAATCGAAAAGGACTCATTCATTTACCGTTATAACAGAAATGTGGCGATAATTGAAATGTTCAACACTTTGGAAGGGCAAAATGTGTAAATATGCCATACATATACATTCTAATAAAACGCAGTAGGCAAATAATTGCCGTTTTCCTCATCCCTTGAGTAAATAAATGAGATGAGGGGAATTGGCTATTAACGCTACATTTGCCTCCACCCCAACGACCACCTCTCCCCCTTTTATCTTATCCTACATATCAAGAAAATAAAGCACCGTAGGATTAAGAACCAACGAGTTGCTTGTAAAAGGTCGGCTGTAACTTCTCAAAATATGGCGATGAACATTAGTTAAGGATATGCAGTTTATGCGTGGTTTAATTGCTAATAGGGTTGACTGAAAATATGTTAAGGCTTATGTAGGTAATTGCTGAATTAAAAATAAAATTTTACTAACAGGTAATTTGAGTTATATTTGTATGTTAAACGAAAAAATACTAGCATTTTAGATGCAAGTCGTTATAGAACAAATTCGTTGAAAGGTAATCCAATACAAATATTCATAATTTGTATGTGGTATGAGAAAAACTGTTAATGTTAAAAGCAAACACGGAATATAATCCCAAGTTTAATTATTTGTTTACAGCAAAAGAAAGCAATTTTTAATATAGCTGAAAGAAATTTTAAAATATCCTATGAATTAGAATCTTAAGCATGCAATTTTTACAATGAATTTTTATTAAAAATAAGAAGCGGAAGAGAATTTTATATAATATTTTAAGAGGCATATAATGAAAAATTTCATTAACTATGCTTGTATTTGTGTAATTTTTTTTGTTTTAATATGTTTATTTATTAAAAATACATTTTACTGGGGCATCAATATAAGAAAAAGAGTAATTTTTTGTTATAAAATACAAAAATGAAAATTATTTAAGTTAAAATAAAAGGAAATTCTTTTACAGGATTAATTAAAATTAGATTGCTGACTTAAATATGATTTTTAAACAAATAACGTTTACGGTTTTTCAAAAATTTAAAGGCTAGCTAATGAATTCCCAAATGTTGAAAAATTTAAAATTTGGTGATAGAAATTGTATTTTAATTCATTAAGATAAAATTCTAATTGAAAAGTGAATTTATAACAAAAAGTTTATTAATCTCTAGGAATTTTAAAACAAAAATGGAGCTTTTATTCAAAAATTAACATTGTTTCATTTCGTGTAAAAATTTTAGGTTATCCTTATAAATTTAATTTGTTTTTCCATAAAACTTTTATTAATAACGGTCGTTAAATACATTAAGCTGCATCAAATTCTTTTAATCTTTTCCATTAAGATATTTGTTACTTCTATGAATATACATATTGTAAATATTAACTAAGCCTCAAAATGGACACATTTAAACTTTTGTTTTAAAAAAAAGGAATAAATTAAGTGTGACCTGTTGGATTTAAATTTTGCAAATGGAATCTAGAGACATACCGATGCTTCATAAGCGACCATGTTTTACATGTTGCTACATTTTTTGGAGAAAGTGAGTCGACTTGCAAAATAATAAGTCTAAATACCCAAGTCTTAGGAAAAAAATCTGATTCCAAGTGAATAATATTGAAGATATCCAGACTAATAATATTGAAATACCATTGAATACTTGTGAATTTATCTAGCAAGTAAAGATAGTCAAAGTGGAAGGTATTTATCTTCAGCTGCATAATTCTGGTATATTAGTGCTAATGATCGGTGCAAAAGCAGTCTTGGATGGAATCAAAGTCGAAGAAATTCTGTGTATTTGAGACATTATAACCAATAATGAGATAAAAACCTTATTTAAAATTGGTTTCTACATCATTATATCTTTATTATTTTGATGACTTTAAAGATTTTACGCAAAAAGAAATAATACCTTTTTGTTTTATTAATAATTGTCTTATTTTTGTAATTAAATGCTCGTGACTGATTTTCTTTGTTTTTTTTATTAGCAATTCAATTTTTAAATAGTATTAGAATGGATTTTTTCTCCTCTAAGCTCGAATTTATCAGTAATCTAAAACATTTTTGTCTTGAATTTTTTTTATGAGATGTATATTTATCAATAATGAGAAATTGAAAATATTAATTTTCTTTCAATGTTGTTTTTCAGCAAGCGTAATTATAAAGCCGTGCGCATTAAAAGCAAGGTCTTACTTTTTGGCTGACAATTTACTTATTCAGAGCAACATTGAAGAAAACATTGTTGCAGATATAAAATGATAATCTGAATGAAGATTATTTTTTCATCTATCTACTTAACGATATCCGAATCCATACTTTCGCACAAATAAAGATTAAAGCCAGGATTTCAGTGTTGGTTTCTAGGTTACTGAGCCATCAGCTTAAAGGGTGGGCAACATGAGTCATACTATAAAGGAAGTCTTTTTATTAATGAGGCAGGTTTCTAAGTTAATCCATATGCTCTCCATAACAAGTCTCAGTGATCGTTATGTTAAATCTATGGGCGTTCGTAAAGTTCAAAATTTTTCGATAAGATTATAAGAAAGTTTCTGCATTATGAGGTTTTTTATTGTTTAATTAATATTTTAATTTTAAGTAGTTCTATTACAGCCGTGTGTAGAATTTTTTTCTGAAAATACCCCATGGCTTATGCTCATTTATAGAGAATGCAAAACATGCATCGTAAATTATTACAGGAATATACTCGGGATTGTAAATCAATAGATAATTTTTTCTTTAAATTAATTTATTTTATTTACAGTATGAATATTAAATCATTTAAAATTTAATTTAAAACAATAAAAATTTCACATAGAAGCAAATAATTTATATTATCTTAGTTTTTATTTTGTGATTAGGAAATCCATAATCATGGTAAACGAACAAAGTTGTAAGTGCTAGTATTTTTTTTTTTCACTCGTAAACAAAACGACTCTATTACAAAAAAATAACTCTGCATTTAGTAAGATTAATTTAATATGAATTTTTCTAATATAATTGTTGAAAACTGCAAGTTTATGACACCAAATAATATGCTTAAAATTATTAAAAAAAATATAATTAGAAATGACGGTAATGCTATTATAAACAATGTGTGATTTGAGAATTTGCTGAATTTGAAAGAAGTTTAAATCTGACAAATGTTTTAATTTTTTACATCAAATATCCTCGGACAACAGAGCAAAATAATGAAAAAAGAATTCTAGGTACAAATAAATGAAAGCTAGGAACTGCTTTAAAATCTTTTTGGAATCCTATTGTTCTTGAGATTCTTCCCTCTCCACGATGCATTTTTAGAATAGAATTGCATTTCGCTTCTAATTACCACTTATGAGTTACTTCTTTAAATGACGGAATCCGTTAATTAATTTCAAACTTTTCTACGATTAAGATTACAGAGCTTCATGTTTCCCCAATATTTTAATTACCAAAACTAAAGTGGACCTAACAATTGCTATGAAATTGCGGAAAGGGTCGTCCTTCAAACTTTAATTCACTAATGAGTTCCCCAAAATTTCCGAATTAGTTTAATGAAAAATAGGTATAAATGTAGTATTGAAAATTCTGTTTACCCAGAAACGTAGTTTTCTGTTCTAAAGATTGGAAATATGCATACCTTTGTAAACACTAATCTTAGAATTTTTAAGAGGAGATTTGAAGGTTTAGCTCTAAAATTCCACGAAGTAAGTAAGTAGATAAACAAGTTCTCAGAAATGTTTAAGACCAAAATGAAAGAGAGTTTTGATTATTTTTTGATCAGAATTAAAATAAATCGTGTAAAATAATTCGCAAAATTTTGAAAGACCGGATATTTCGAAGATCATTGATAACATGATTATATTTTGAAAAATAAAGAGTCACAAATATTTTAATAAATATTTTATATTAATTTTTGGAATCTAATTAATTATTTAAACAATTAATTCATAAATCAAATATTCCTTTCGAGCAAAGATGAAATTACCTATATATTAACGCCCATTAATGGCCACTAATTTTGTAATAACCTTTTTAAATCTTCTGGATGGAATTTCGATTTTCAATACTTTATTAAAAGCTATTGCATAATAAATACAGATGATACTGTATTATTTTACAAAAAATATTTACATACTTTCCTTAGAGAATTAAAACATTCCCATCATGTAAAAAGGATTAACTAACTCCTTATTTATGTCTTAAAATGCTGGGTACAATAAGTTTTTAAAGATTTCTTAGGATTCAGTTTACAGAGATTCATTTCGATGCCTTACAACAGTTACAATAGAGATTCATTTCGATGCCTTTCTAATAATTAATTACCAAAATAGAAAAGAACCAGTTAATTTCCATGAACTAATGGGAAGGGAGTTATTCATATTTTAATTTCCCATTTAGTTCCTAAAATATAATATATGAGGTGCCCAGGTTCTTTCGAGGATTTTGTCTTAGTATGTTGTCATCGAGAAAGCGCAAATCTATATTTCAGAACTCAGTGTATCAATAGGTAAATATGAAATCCATTACCAAATTCTGTCTTTAAAAGCTTGAAAATGTCATGTAAAAGCAAAATAACTCGGAAAATGACCGAAAGGTTATACATCTTGAAATTTAAAAAGATGTAGACCAATTTGAAGTGATATGCTTAGAAGAAGCATTTCCTTTGAGTAGCGCATAAATAAATATTGAATCCAACGAATTAATGAAGCTTCTGTATTCTATTTTAAGTCAAAGTATACTCCAATAAAAAGCATGATTCGTATTCAAAAAATTTTCTCAAAGCTCTTTGTAAAGGCATTTGACGCGCCTTTAATGCTTCTTTTGAAAATTGTTTTTACTTACTCATTAATTTTTCATTAACAAAACGAAAGCATGTTTTCGCTGTGATCTAATCTAAAGTCTGTTTTCATGAATTTAACTTTCGTGCAGAGTGCTTGAACTTTCCTCGGTGTCTTTTAAAGTCATCTAATCCGGAATAAATATTAGAACACCCCGCCAACATGAGGGTTGTCATGGTGATTAAGTCGTCGTATACTGTTCACCACATCTAAGTGCACATAAATTTGCGGCTCCAGGTACCTAAATAAATAACTAGATTTTCTTTGCTTTTGTGCATTGTAATGCAAACTAAACAAGAGACTGGAATCATAAATAGGAGCCTTTTATTCACGTTGCTCGGAAGTTTCGAGACATAAAAATTAAACGAGATTCCGTCGCATGTTTGAATCTTTTGGTTTATTTTTCCGGTGAATTTGCCTCTATGCATCAGGGACCAAGTAAACTAACACAGATATTAATCCTTTTAATGTATCCTGATCAATATTAATTTATTGCTGTTAAAGACAGAAGGAACTGAGAATAAGGTAGAAATTCAAACGAATGGAAATCTGGGGATAATTCATGGCATGATGGATAACATTAAATAACTATTCACTGGGAATACAATAAATTATTATTAATACATTTTTATGCAAGATAGTTTACCTGATTAGAATGCTGCAAACTAGGAAGTATTTGAATTGGTTCAAAAATGACATTTGACTTTTCTAAAAAATAAAAGGAGTTAAGTTACATGATGTTCGTCAGTCTACGTTTTTAACTGTAAATAGCATCTGATATTTAGCTGTAAGTTGCCTTAACTATGCTGTGATGTCACATTTTTTTTCTGCTGTAAGTTTCGGATTGGATTTCAGTATTTAATTGGATTCACATGTGAAATAATTTTCTCAATTATCTAGAATTAATAACTTAGCTTTCTATTTTTTCATGCAAAAACAAAATTATTAGTAAATTAAGTAAAAGTAGTTTTTGAAACAAACTTTTATTATTATGATGAAATATAGTAATTTTTTATAATAAATAGTTACGACTTTTTAGTCTATAATTAATAATTTATCATTATAAATAATATGACATCTTGTAATAAATTATTTTCCTTCAATTCAGAACCAAGTGCCACTCCTAGGACATAATCACAATTTAAATCAAATAATCAAATAGCTGATGATTAAGTTTCAAAAACAATAAAATAGTGCAAGTTATCATTTTAGTATATTAGGGTATAACATTTCAGAATTCATAGATATTAAAAAGTGGTTGTAAAATTGCCTTAAGAATTCTAATATTACAAAAATGAAACAAATCAATTTAAGTAAATACGTATAAAAATATTAATAGTTTTAATGCTATCTGACGACATTAACAGAGGGCTCAAAAATTTCTGGCACAAATTTTGTACAGAAATTGAAATATCAAAATATTTTTCATTTAATACATGTAACTTTTTTAGTTTAAATTTCCGGATAAAAGATTTTCACAGACAAATTCTCAGAAATATTTACATCTGAATAAGTTAATATGTCGCTAGTAGTAACACAATGGCAATATAACATGGAAAAGTGGGTAAATAAATATTAAATGCCTCAATTAAAGTGAGAAAATTTTTCAGATAATATTTTAATAATAAAATACTCCAAACTGATGAATATTAATAAAGAAAATTTTCAAAATATTTTTAACCTAAAAAAACTGGTGTAAATATGTTTGAGGAATAAATTCTTTACGACGAACACTTTGTTTAGCGCCTTTTGTTTCACTAACTAAGAATAGGCTTGGATACAGATTTTATTCTGAAATAAAAAATAAAATAAAAAAACACATTTTTGAAACAATAAATATATTTTTGTAGAGAATAGAAATCAAAATCCATTCCTTCTTTTATTCTAAAAAATCTTTCTTTCTCACCGATTTTCCAAAACTTCACCACATTTGAATCAGATGCAGTTCTCAAACGTGAATTTATATAAAAAAATAATAAAACAAGTTGAATCGACCAAGAAGATTTCATCAGAGCTTTAAACAAAAAATTTCCATTGCTTGAATTTTAAAGTCATGACTTTTAAATGCGAACAGACTAGGGGAAAAAAAGGAAATAAAATAAAGCCACATAGTTTTCTTCCTTTTAATAATGCTGGTTGCTGGTTAAGTTTTGCTTGTGCATATTTTTACTGTATTTGAGTCTTTAAGTGTTTTTAGAATTCTCTCTTGGATGCAATAAATTCTCCATGGAGAATACATTTAAACTTTTATTCTTAAAAACTGCCATGTTATCCTTTAAAACTCGACGTGAGTTGTATAGCAAAATAACAATGCACACACACATTTTGACTTCTACAATAGAATTATCCAAACACCATTCTATTGCTAACAAGGTGGAAAATATAATAAAGTTAAAAATATTTCTTTCGTGAGATAAAGAACAATTTTCTCTGGTACTTCAGTTCTATCATTAAAAACGAAGAAGCGTTTATTTGGAAATAATGGAGGATTGTTGAAAAAAAGTTCGTTTTATACATCACTTTTTTACACATCGGAGAGTAAAAAAGGGCTTTAAAGAAATAAATTTTCTGGAATTCAAAAATAAAAGCCGTTATGTTCTATAAATACACATTTATTTCCAAATAAGAATTTTTCTTGCGAGGTAAGCTAAATGAAGCAAGTTAAATTCGTATTTTTCACTTCATTGTCCACTATTTTCCACTAAAATGAAAAAAAAAAAAAAAAAAAAAAACTGAAGAGGTTAGTAACAATGCCTTATTTTTTTAAACAACTATTCTTAACTATTATTTTCAATTGAATTTTCAAAAATATAGTCATTCTTTTTTGTATTAAAAATTTTGGCAAAGTTGATTATCAAAGTGAAAATTATTCAGCCTATATTTATTGTGATCCTAAAAATGAAAATAAATAAATGATTACATGAAAAAATAAATAAAAAATAAAACTAAAGTTCTCAAGCTTTTGAAAGGTGAGATGTGTTTGAATGGAAAAGTTGAAAACGAAGATGAATGTTTTCGTCAATAATCTAGATTATAATTGCATTAAAGTTTACAATGTAAATCACCAAATTGTGATCTAGAATAATTTTTTACTTTATGCTTTCTGTGGCAATTTAATTTTAGTTATTTAATTAAAACCAAAATTAAGATTAAAATGTTTTTTCTTCATCCTTTAACCCTCGAACCCGTGCTTCATATTTGCATAAAATTACCGCTTTCCAAACCCACAAGCTAAAATTAAATCATTTTAAGTAACTATGATTCGATGCAAAACTACACAAAATTCACAAAGAGCTCACACAGTTAAGATTGAATTCTCAAATAATCAGGATTCTTAGTCGAACCAGGTGTATATCAATACCCGTGCAAAGAAAACAAAACAAAAATGAAGAATTTTTAAATTTGTATTTTATTTAATTTTTTTTTTACATTAGAATCATTAGAATATTGTGCCCTTGTGATTATGTTTTATTGTATTGTTTTCGATTTTATAATGTACTGTATATAACTTACAGGAGTCGAAACTAGGACTAGTAACGAAACGAAGAGTTTCTCTAATATTTAATTAAATAGCAGAGAAAAAATTCTGTTAAAATCTTCGTTCTCAAATTCTTCTAATTAATATTGTTTTCCATTTACATTAGAATTAGTAGAGTATTGTGAACTTGCAATAATTATTAAGCGCATCCAGATTTCATCGTTTTTTGCTTTCATAATGCTTTTAATTTACTTCATTTAAATTATTTACTAAATTTTTTTTGTAAGTTAATTAATATATATGCACACCATTGTGTTTTGAAACCCTTTATGCATAAAACAGTAAACAGTAAGCTTAAAAATTTCATATCTAATTTTTGTTCTCCGTTCGCTTAAAAACTAATAGTTGCTAAATGGAAACAGAAAACAACATATTGATCCTTTTCTTTCGTTTTAAAATAGGCAATAGTTGAAGCACAATGGATTTTTCAACGATCTTTACGAAAGACGTAAACACAGCCTTAAAGCAGAACATACGATGTTAATGACAAGTAACATGGATAATGAATTCTATAACATATTTAGATGAATTGTGCGCAAGAGTATAGCTAATTTTCTTCACGTATGGAATTTTTAATTATTATTGTTCATTTATGCTAGTCTATTTTTTATATAATATATTTAAAGATTTTTTAAATATTTTTTCTCTGTTTTGCTGTTATATTTATTATAAAGGGCGTATTATTTTCTTTAATATTGTATATCACATTGTCACAAATTAAAAAAAAACCTAAATGCGCGATCATTCGAAACAATAATATGGTATTACCATCAATTGTACAGCATCATCTTTTAATATATAGCATACCTAATCGAAAAATTAACTTTAAGAAAAATACACTAGCTACTTTTAATATCTTTAACTGTAGAATGTGCTTTGCATTCGTATCATCATAACTGCGCAAATGCTATTCTTCAAGGGGCAAAGATTCTTTTACTTGTAGAGCGTCCGATTTTTTTAAAAAAAACTTTTTGTTCAGAAATGGAAACATTGAGATGTTGGAAATCAGAGCATTTTTTCATTGAATAAATGTTTGGGGAGGATTAGAATAAAGTCGACTGACGTAACATATTAAAACATTTAAGGTGTATGTACACACTTGAAATTTCGAAAATTGTTCAAAATATCGAATATTTTTTTTATTGCTTAATAATGTTCTCTGATCCTTTAGCTTTTAAACAATACCAAAATGTTGTCAATATTCAAAATATTTCTCGAGTTATAATTATTTTTCTTGAGGTGCTTTCATTAAAAACTCTAGTTACGGTTTTTTTAAAACTCATTTTATGAAGAATGATATTTTTCCACTATGTTGTTTCATTCAAACAATCATAACTCAACAAGAAATGAACCAAATACAATGATTTGTATATCAAAATAATCTGTATGAAATAGTGGATGTTTTGTGCCTCAATAAAAGTTATATCTATAGAAATAAATTTTTAATAGCTATTTAAAAGTTAAAATTACAGAAAAAAATCTCGCTTTTTCTATTTATCGTTGATGAAAAAATTGTTTAAAAAAACTATATATTTTTATAACTTGATTGAGGCAGACAACATGAAGACTAATACTAGGCAAAATTTCCAACTAGAATTGTGTGTCTGAACAAATTAGAATTTAAGATATCATGTTTCAAAAAATATGCTAATTAGCTCATTAAATATTATTTAATTAATTAATAATTAGTGTAATATGTTTTTTCCGCACTGAAATGAGTTTAAACATATATTAATGACCTACTGTGAAAAGAAATGGATTTTTAAAGTTAAAATTTAAAAAAATATATCTTCTAGTGTGTACGTACACCTTAAGAATATTTTATTGCGAAAATATATTTGCTCGAAAAAATCTAGTTATAAAATGTCCTGTGAAATCTTATGAGTTGAAACTTTACTTTGATAAAACATTTGAATTGTTTATAAGAATGGTAAAATCGGAATTTTCTTCACATTATAATATATTTTTAATGAATAATTACAAGCTTTTGCCTTGACCTCTACATATCTGATAAGAATAATTTCCCAATTTTTAGCGTTTTATAAATATTTCCATTTCTATTACTTCTATTTTTTATTCTTAGATATATTTCTATAATCTTAGATATAATTCATTATTTCAAATAAATGAAGTCTTTTAATCAACCAGTTTTTATTTCTTAAATGCACTAGAAGATGGACTTTCTCATAATGAGTTAGAATTAAATCAAAACGAACCTATTGATGAATAATTACGCTTTGAGTATGTACGAATATTGTACGATCATTATGAATACGCAATTGTAAAATGTTTTAATCGATTAAAAATTCCAAATTTTTAAACATGAAAGAAGTTAAATAAAAGGCATAATCTATTAGCAGGAATATATCAGTACAAGGTGTAGAAATCCATACCAAAGATTACATATTTGCATATATATATATATATATGAGTTAAGAAGATACATTTTCCACAAACGTTTATACTTCAGTGAAGTAGATACTAAAACGTTTAAACTTTTTTTACTGCATAGAATTTCATAAATGACTCTTAAATGCATAAAAACTTGATATAACTTTTCCTGTGAAGCCTTATCAGTTAGGGTTCTATCTAGGGGAAACATTTAATCAGTCGTTTAGCGGGAAAGTTTGAATTTTCGATAAGTGCAGCAGGATGGTAAAACTTTAAGTAATGGCTCATAAATTCACACAAAATGTGCCGAAGTTACCTTTTAAAAGTTCACTCCAGTCTGCAGGAAGATAAATGAGTAATTTCTTTTAGATTTGTCTGAGACATTTATTTGTATTCACTTCCACCGTGGCACAGTTAAGTTCTAATGCTATTGATTTCCAATGGAAATGCCCCCGTTTTATCACTGAACGTATGTGGAAGAAGGAAGTCTGGAAATAGGGCATAGACGCGTGTTTCAGTAAAATTCAGAAACTAGCTTCCACTTGCTGGTCGATCGCACTTTGAGGATTTTTTTTGTTTTATTTCTCAATCCCCTTTCTTCGCATCCAGAAGTTTTCTGTCTGCAAGAATCGACAAGGTTTCTACATTACCAATGAAATTGATCCTAGGAAATGCGTCGTTGATTCGGTTTCGGCACTTAGAGAGGAACCAACAGTACAAAATTCTTTTTAGGGAAAGAAAACGGTGCGTATATTGGAGCTAGCGAGCCTTCCTTTGTTGTTTTTCCAGCGCAGTACATCGGAATTTAAATTTTGCTGCGAAAAGTATTTTAAGCTGTGTGATGTGACGAAAAACTAATAAAAACCAAGCCGCGTTTTGTCAGAAGTTTGAAACGCTCTTGAATCTGTGATGAAGATGAATGATAAGAAAACATCTTTCATGAGTTTGACGTTGGAAAAAGGATGAGATATATGAAAACCACAAAAGTGAAGTTAGAAGCCTGTTTTGACGTGTTTTCTTGTCAATGAGTTTGAAAGTGTGAAGAGGGTCCTTAAAGACAATTTTTTAAATAATTTTATGCTTTTGATATTTGATTTTCTACGCTATTCTTATGAAATTAGATCTTTCAGAAAAACTTCGCCTTATAAATGTATTTGTTTTATAATTGATTTGTTCTATAATTTGA
This sequence comes from Argiope aurantia, assembly GCA_026543865.1. Classification (NCBI taxonomy): domain Eukaryota; kingdom Metazoa; phylum Arthropoda; class Arachnida; order Araneae; family Araneidae; genus Argiope; species Argiope aurantia. The sequence goes on from JAPMOR010044950.1 coordinate 324,967, forward strand.
ATATGTTTTGCTATTCAAATAGTATTTTTGCTTTTATTTTAATATAGCTCAATGTATTATTTAATTGTTTAGAATACTGAGTCATAAGTTCAAGAAAATTTTCTTGAAACAAAATTTGTATTCAGGGTACAAAATCATATGAGTTGAGCAAAATTACATGTTGTCTTTTAAACTTTTGTGTTTTCAGTTATTGTTCTGTGTGGTATATAAAAATCAGTTATTTAAAGGGGGGAGTGAATTTCTAATAGGTTAACTTAATTTAACTATTGGTCCATACTCAATTAACTAAATGAAATTAATCATGAATGAACTGATGAACCGATCATTCATTGTTTAATAAAAAATTTACGATTAATTTTGCTTTATTTATTAAATATTAATAATAATTTTTGTTGTGTTTATTATAGATTTAAATTTGAATTATTTGTTGTATTAATTAAAATTAAAATTAATAAATTACATTTTGGTATGTAAATTAGATTGATGGGTATTTTTCTCGAGTTTATGATTCTGCTTGAATTCGAAACCTGTTTTGAAATATCTTTTTCATTGAATCTAAACATTCCATATCCAAAGTTAGGTCGATAATGCAACCAAATCAGCTATTTCTGCCTTATTTTGATTTTTTATTCTTTAGTAAACTATTGGCAATTAAACTTTTAAATTAAAGAGTCAAATTAAGGACTAAAGTCTTTTTCAAAACTATGCATACACCATAAAAATATATTGAACAACTTCTTTCTTAAAAGTATCAATATCCAGAATTCTTCCTGAAAATCTTTTCGAAAGACGATCTTCCATAGGAAAGAAGTTTCTACGCCTCACAGCAGTATATAGAAGCGTAAAAAATAAATGAAAAGTCCCCATATCTCAAGACACTCTGCTTTAATATATCGGGTGTCCAGTGAAACGTTACAATTTCAGCTTGATAGCTACACAAAGATTTACTGTAGGATGGAATGCGAAGGAGCTATTTCCTAGCCTTTTATCGCAACAGTGGGCAATTTCCCACTATTTCTGATCCACAGTTTTCAAAGATCAAGTCTTTCAAAGAGAATAATCAAGTTTTCATGTTTTGAAGAAATTCTTATTATTAACGAAATTAAACATGATTTTAGAAAGGATTTGTTTATGAAGAATGTATTGTTTTTTTCATGGAATGTACAATTTTAATGTACCTAACTGTCTTATAATTAATTTTCTTTATTTTTACTGTTATTAAGAGCAGATTAATTTTTAATGTTAATATTTCAAAAAGATAAACACCTCATTAAGAATATAGCAAACATTTTAATTATCACAAAATTAAATTCCAGTCTTGCTCAATGTTAAGTGACCTCTAAAAAATTAAGCAGACCATTATCGCAATGCATTTTAAATTATTATAAAACCCATCAATATTTGATAGATTTTATAAAATGAGCGAATTTGTCCAATCTTAATAAGCATATTAAAGTATCAAAAAATTGGAGAATATTAGATAATTTCCTAATTTTGATCAATCTTATATAATTTTCACAAAGTGAGCAAATTTATCACTATTATTATAAACATGAAAAATGATTATAAAATTCTTTGCCAGAAAATTCATCTTAATTAAATTCTTGAATTTCAATTACACATTTTCATTTTTTAATATTTTATTTTTGTTTTCTTTGAAAGTTTCATCTATAAATACATTTTACATTTCGATGTGGTTTCTATCCCTTTAGGTTTATGCTTTTATAAATTTCGTTTTCATTTGATTTTTCTACAATTGCCCAAAGGATTTTAATTTTTATACTGTATATTATTCACGATAGACAACTTTTTATTCAGCAATTTTGTAAAACTCGTGTTACCTTCTCACTCACTTCTCATACAAGAATTTACTTCATTTTTGTATCAACTGGTATTTTCCGCTTTTTTCGGGGGTTATATGTGCTTATAGTACGATAAAGTGTTTTTCAGAAGTTTATCAAAGAGAAAACCTTTTTTATCCAAGTTCTGTATAAAACCCTTTAACTGAATTAATACTGTAAAAACAATAAGAACATAATTTCTATTTCTGTTTCATACTAAACTGAAATAAATTGCTGACATAGAGATAGAAAAAAATACTCCTTAATTCCTCCAAATCGTCTATTGGTCAAATAAAGCAAAGTTGATGGTTTTGAGTCAATAAGTTTAGGCTGATATATTTTGCTCAACTCCGAAAACTTTAACCATATTTTGCTTCACTTCTAAGAATTGGGATTAAGAAAAATAGAAACTCTAGCTCTCCAGGGAGAAGCAATTGGAGGTAAACGAAAAAACAGTTTCTCTCGTAAGTGGAAGCGGGTTTTTCTTTTTCAAACCCATTTAAGGATCCTTCAAAATATTTTCCCGCACCTGCTTCTTCTTTTAAGAGCAATAAAAACGTCCAGCCTGTTAAAATGCTTTTAGAAACTGAATAGTTGCACATTTTTTAAAATACGTTTTTAAATCTAACACTGATCAAACTTTTTTATATTGTCTTGAAATTCAATGGAGGTTGAAATTTAATCAGATATAGATAACTTTTAATTTTAACTTCCTTATTGAAAATGGGAAATAGGATTTTACTTTTAATATTTCATACCTTTACGAGTAGGATTGGAAATAAGCGTTAAATGTTGCTTTTAAAGTATGTTCTTTGGCTTTTATTTGCTTATTGCAGGTGATTAGTAGATATTTTTTTAAGAATCATTAGCTGCTAATTATGCCATAAGCGCTGAAAGTGTTATACTTAAAGTATGTTTTATTAAAGTTTGGGCTTATTTGATTTTCGTTTTATAACCGGTAAGGGGTTTTAACAGCTTTTTGAAACTAGTTTTTAAATTTGTTGCTGAAACAATTATAATTATGGTTTTACAAAGTAGTATAATTAAATTAGTTATATA
>JAPMOR010044950.1:342788-358751 GCA_026543865.1 Argiope aurantia
ATATAGATCTATTATTGATAAAAGACGGATATAGTTTTTGGTCGGGAAAAAAAGTAAATTATATAAGAGAAATATTACTATAAAAAGTATATAATAAAATTCTTTCTATAACAGACATTTTCCAAAGACCGGAAGTCATTTACGAAAAAGCATTAGTCTAAGTCCGGTGAGTAAAAGGTTATTCTTAGCCTTTGCTCTACGAATTCCTTTCTCCAACTTGGTGTGATATTTTTATCTTAAATTCAGTTTAGCTGTCGGTTTCTGATAATGAAGTTGGTCCCACAAAGAAAGGTCCCACAAGTATGGAAAGGAATTTCGGTGTTGTTAAAGACCAAGAAAGTGAGACTGAAAATCAAGATATGACAAAAATAGCATAGTATTACGAAAAGAAAAGCATCAACAATTTTGGAAAACAATTGTTATTCGTATATTTTTTAGGATAAATTTCTCTGACAGTTTAATTTTTTTGAGTAAAAGAGCGTTGTACTCTGACAAGAACAAAACCAACAGTTTTAACAAACAGTTTTTATTTGCTTTTTATAAAGACAGATTTATTTCACAGTTTAATTCTTTTGATTAAAAGAGCATGGCAGTCCTAATAGAACAACATCAATAATCTCGGAAAATTATAATTATTAAAAAATATTAAAAAATTTAGGTTAGAAGAAAGAATATATTCATAAGTTTTTAATTATGCAAAACAATTGGATAATAAAAAGAAATAAATAGTAAATTATGTTTAGGCAAATAGAGAACCAGATCAGAATATGGCCTGAAATTTCCTGCTGAACGTATTTTGATAATTGATGCATTAATAAACTTATACAATATTCACACTTTTAAAGAGAAAAATCAAAGGAAGGTTTTTCAAAAATTTTTATGTATACTACTGGGCATTTATCGGTTTTTTCTTACATTTTTAAGATTCTCAGCAATTTTCTCTCTTTAACTTACTAATATCAATATCTGACTAAGAAATTACTAAGATAAATGCATGGAATATGTTGTTGAAATTTTTTTAAAATTTATACGAGGAATAGTGAAAAGTTCTCATACCAAACTTACTAATATTTTATTATTAATTAAATTTGCTATACGAATAATCTAGAAAAATGTTTAATTACTTAAATTTATGAATCAGTAAGTTATTTGCAATTTAATTTATAAGATGTTAATTTAAAAAAATTATTTTATTAAAGAAAAAATATGTTTTGCAGCATAAAAAACACCAGAAAAAATGTTGCTCAGTTTTTTTCTCATTAAGAACAAATTAAAGTTGCATTTTCCCGCTAGAATTAAGCAATATTCAGTAATACTGATAGCAATATTCTTATATGTTTTCTTTCAGCATTTAAAAAATGGTTTCAGAGATATTTCATTAATTCGAAAATATGTTTAGGAAAGACCTTGAAAATTAGTTGAAAGTCAAACCTTATTAAAAATATCCACAGCCCAAACAGGCAGCCGTTTCTTCATAAAAATGAATGAAGTTTCTGTGTGTCTTAAATTTTCTTTTTCAAACAAAAAATAACAATAAAAAAAGAACTTAGTCACCTAAAGAAATTTTCTTTTTATTGCTACAGTTATTTTATATTATTTATTGAAGTATTGTTTATACCGGAATGAAATTATCTCAGCATTCTCAGTTCAAAACATATTTATTTAAGGATTTATTTTAAAATGTGCATTCGAAAAATCAACTGAACTTTTTTTGAACTATATCAAATAAAAAAAAAGATTTGAACAAATTATGTATAGTTCATTGAGTGTACGGATAAAACATGAAAGCACTTATGAAGAACTTAACGATAGCGCATGCCCGTATTAGAAATAATAGGCAGGAAAAATAAATAGTCAATTGAATATAGCACATATAAAATAGCCCAGTTAATTGGAAAGTGAGGAACGTTTAGTTCAAAAAATTCTTGGGAAATGCCACATAAAAAAACTTAGTTCAAAAATATAAAGGCTTTTAAAGACTTATTGAACTTAAAATTTAAAAAAAAGCATATAAAACTTCCTAAGAAAAGTGTTATTGAATTCAAAACAAATTATAATTTCGGATTCAAAAAGTTTTTCTAATATGTTTTAAATGAAAAAAAAAAAGTGAACGGAATAAATTACACAAAATTGAGTTAAATGATTATACGATGCAAAAAGGTGATGAACGTGTTATGCAAAATATGGTGGCGCACCTGCATTTAAAATCTCTATTGGGAATGTTTCGAAATCCTAAGCAAGAATTAATTTAGAAATAATACGGTTAAGTGGCCTCAAAATTTCCTCTTTAGATTGCCACTGAGGGCCGAAATTTAATTTTGAGACGCAAGAGAAAAATCAATAAATCGTAAAGTTCTAGTAAGCGATTTTGATTCAAGTCTATTTTAGGAACATGAGTCCTTTCCTTCACATAAAGATACTTAACTAAATTTGAATTGAATGCACAGCTTCGGCAATTTTTTTTCTAAATAAAAGAAATAGTATTTTTAGAAAAAAAGAATTAGTGTTTCGGTATTGGTATATATTTATACCTTTAAACTTCTTAAAAATATTACTGTTTCTAACTAGTATTGTCCTAACTTTGATTTTGGGGAGTAAATGGGAAAAGTCCAAAGATTTTGTGAAATAGCATTAATAGAATTCCTATCATGTATGCGTTATTTATTGAGGAAAATGGTGCACTGTTCTACTGTTATTTCTTTTTTAATTAAAAATATTTCACTTTAAACACAAACAAAATTTCAAAAGGTAATTAAGTGATTTAAATTTACTGATTTTATGAAATGAAATTGATGAACTGAAAATAACTATTATTTATAGTTTACTATTTAATATTGTGTTAATTTCTAACTGTTATTGTTACTGTGTCATTTGTGTTAATACTGAATTTTATTATTTCTTCCAGTTCAAAATATCAAAATGAATTATAACTCTTTATTTAAACAAAGCATAATACTAAATTAATAGGCAAAAAGGAAACTTTTATCTAAAAACAATCAAATTATTTTTAATAATTTCTAAAATTGTTTTATTGATTAATTCATAATATTAAATTATTAAATAATGATTTTTAATAATTTTTAATCCACTTTTCAGTTTCTGACTTGATTTATGTTTACTATCGTTATTTATATTTTCCTTTTTAAATATTATTTCGAAATTATTGATATAATAATACACTTTTTAGTTGTATTACCAAAATTGTAAAATTATATTTATAAACTACATATAAAAATAATGCAAAAGCACAATTTATAAATAGCTAAAAAATGAATTCGATTTTTTCAAAAAAAACATTTAATAATAATGCCTTTATTTTATTTAGGATTGTTGATGCTGTTTTTGATTATTAATAAAGTCAAAATGAAGGCAAAATTTTCATTTAATGACCTGAAAACATTCTAAAATAAAATGGCGTCCAATAATTATTGTAAATGTCAATATTCACTAAACAAAACGAATTGCCTTTAACTTAAGCTATTTTTTATTCTTATGTAGCAGGTAGAATATAAACTGACATGTCTGGCTGATTTATGGGAGAAAAATTATTTTTTCAAAATTAAACATGCATTTTGACTTGCATGGAGGTGTTTATTCCGAAAGAGTAGCTTAGAATTTTGTAAATTTAAAGTCAAGCAGTTTCATAATAAAACAATTTAGCAATAGTTAATGATGGGGAATAATGTTCGTAAATCTGAATAACCGATCACTGAACCAATAAATATTTTAACTTTAAGATTTTGCCGATGGATTTTTAAATTGCTTAGAAAAGCTTGAGAAATTACTTTAAAAGCTAGTTTGCAACACTAACTAAACACATACATGCATAATGGATAATCAGTTAACCTTGGTTGTGTTATTACTTCTCAGTTTTCTAACATATTTGACTAAAAGAACTGGTCTCTTTCGCTAAGTCGGCATCTACGATCTAAAACACACAAAAAATTATAATCCTGTATCAACTATAGTTTATTAGTTTTTAATATATTTAATTGATCCGAAACGAAGGATTGTAATTCTAAGCCAACTTGAATGTATACAAATGTATTAAATCTATGTGGAAAATGTTATGAAAGAAAAATTAACTTTTTAAGTTAACTTTTTACAGTTAGACATTTGTATTTTAGAAATCTTTAAATTTGAAGGAAATCAGTTTGACAGCTAAATAGCTTTACAAAAATCAATAATTGGATAGTTATGAAATGAAATATGGTCGATCAGTAAATTAATCGCTTAACCTTTTTGCCCGAGTGCCATAGGTGCATCGAGTTATCGAATTTTGATAGTTGTAAGCAAAAAATAAAACATTCATAGCGATTATAATTCAATATTAAAATTAATTCGAATTCATAGATAAGTCAAGTATTCAATGGATTTTCATTTGAATAAAAATAAGAAAATATTCCCAAAATAGAAGGTGTCATCTTATTAGATAATAAAGAAAATAAAACAGTTACAGAAATAAACAGTTAATAAAGAATAAATATTTTAAACAATTTAATAATAGGATTATATCGATAGACTTTCAAATTTCTCTGAACAGCACGCAAAGTTCTCCTTAAAGCTCGCCTGTGATATTAAGCTGACATGGACCCACATAAAAGGATAAAACCTGTTTACTTTGTTTAAATTATAATTACTTTGTTGCTTAACTTAATTAATTGATCAAGAATGGTGGTCTGAGACACTAAGCTTAGCTTAATCTTACTGATTTCATCAGAATTTTATAGATAGATTTTAAAATTCTTTGAAAGATATACAAAGTGACTCAAAAGTTGGTATATGCATACATGCAAAAAAAAAAAAAAAAAAAAAATTCTATTAACCTTATTTAAATTATAAGTATTTAATTTTTAATAAAACTGATTGGTTTAAAATGCCCACTTCTGATGTTATGATGACAAATACTCACATAAATGTGTAATATCTTTTGACCTTACTGATGATGATGTCGTGTCCGCGTTACCCCGGAAAGGGGGTGCAGTAGCTTCTGAGGGTAAAGACCCTTGAACACCCGAGGGCAGAAGTCTGACTTCTAGCTCATATGAAGATGAAACTCACACATTCGCTTGCACAACCCCTTTTTACAGGAGGGCACATTCACACATCTCACAGATAGAACACAGATGAAGAACAACTATGCCCGAACCGGGACGCCCAGATCACGGTGAAGATGCGCCACCCCTATGCAAGGCCGCCGGTTTCAGACCTTACTTACGTTATTTATTAAATAATTATTTAATAATTATTCTTTATTTTTTAATGAAATTAATATTTCCAAATAATAAACACTTTTTAAAAATTTGCTGTTAATTTAATAAAATAAATTTTTACTGTTTACTAACTTTGGCTCAAATATCTGTGAAAGTGGATTTTTCTCTCTGTGAACTTTTGGTCTTTCGGTGCGTATAATGTCATTTTATAGCAAATAAAAAAGTTTATGTGTCAAAATTTAGTGATGACTCCAGAAGAGAATAGGAGCACAGAAATCACATAAAAGGATGTGTTTGAAATAAGAGTGTGCTTAAAATGTTGCGAAGAATTATCATCATTATTATTAGTTTTTTTTATAATTTTTTCTAAAGTTAAAAGCAACATATGTTGTATCATAATATGTCTTTTCGACAAATTTTATTAGAAATTTACGTGGATTGAAAAATTTAATCAAGCATTTGATGCGAAAATATGTAGTCTTAGCTTCATCGAGAGAAAGGTAACAAAAATAACGCCATCAACTTTAACCTAAATAATCTTTAAAAAAGTTTTATATCGGGCTTCATCACATCTTCTTTTTAAATATTTATGATTTTTTATTGTTTCAGTAAAATATGAATCGTATTTTCAAAAAAATATCTTGGCACTATGAAGCATCAAGAAATTGCTAAGTTCCCAATGTTTTTGAATTTTAGTATTAATCTAACAGAATTTTATATTATAATATATTAAAAAAATTTATACATTAGTTTCCTTTTCAAAATTTTTTACTAAAACCTTTAGAAACTAATTAACTCCTGTCACGTAAAACATTAATGAGACTCAAATACAATAAAGTTGAGTTGATAGATAGTGAATGTTCAAATTCTCAATAATGTTGTATCATAGAGACAAGCAGAGGTATTCTATTCTGACATTTCATAGGAATGCTCTAGCTTTGCATTGTCGGTATTCGAATTGCATTTGTTAATAAAGTGAATTTTCCTTAAAGCAGTAGATGATGGAAGGGTTACTTTCATCCAATAAAATTAAACTACATTAAAAAGTAGGTATGCTGTCAATATAACCTTTAAGCTTATTCACATATTTATACAAATTGTGGAATGCGTTATAAGTTTACTGTTTCCAATTATATTAATAACAGCCAATTCTTTAGGCTACTAATTAATGCGATAAATGAAATCGATTGAATGTAAAATTTGGCAGAAAGTGAATCAAGCGTTTTTTTAATAGTATTTTATTGTATTATCTATATCATTGCATAAGTTTTTTTGAAAGATTTTTTTTAATAAAATTACAATGAAATATTCAGCTGGCTTATTTTATATAATAGTATTGACTATAATTTCCAAGATTTTTGGGTATTATTAATGAAATGCTACTGGAAATTATTGATTGATAGTTGCAATTACTTAAAAGAAGCAATGGAAATTGTGAGCTAAAATTAATCAAATATTTTGTGATCTAGTTTTTACAAAAAGATTTATTTAGTTTTTATCGAACGTAGAAAGAAAAAAAAAATAAATAAGATGACATTTTGTTACAGCATCTAGACCTTTTTTTTACTTTAAAAAAACTAACGAAATTAAAACTTTTCGTATTTTGATATAGTATATTCGAAGTTAACTTAATTTTCCTATAAATTTAATGTAGTTAAAATTTTAAAGATCTGAAAATTGCATTTTCCCATCAACTGAATCTTAGACACTTTTATTAAATCAAATCTAACAAATCGCCAGATTTAGTGATATTTTTTCTTAATGATGAATAATGGAATATATCATTTCAGTTTGGTTACGAATAGGATTCTATAAATGAAAATCTATATAAAGCTTTTTACTTCTGTTGCTTTTATGTAATTTTTACTCGTGTTGATTATTTTAATAAGTTGAATTATGAAACAACAGAACATAAACCATTTTATATTTGTATTCTAGCTCTTTAATTGTATAAAGCCTTTCAAAACTTTCTTATTGAAAACTTTGAAAGAGAAAGACTGTTTAGGACTTCAAACTTGGAAATGAAAGAAAAAGTCTTTGCCAAGCTTCCTATCCTTTATATTAAAGTCTCTTTCATAACTTTCATTTCATGAATTATTCTTTTTATCTTTTTTGATGTGAAAGTCCTCTAACCCTCCGATAAATACCCCCACATTTCATATTCCACGAGTTTTTTTCTCTTTCCATTTTTCAGTTTCCTGTTTTAATATATGAAAGTCAAATCTTTAGAGCTACTGTAAACTTCAATACGATTCTCTGAGTTAAACTTCAGTGTCTACCACTATTAAATGAATAAAACTAGTCTTTCATATGAATGAACTGAATCATATAATTAGGTTACTTAAAATCCATCTCAAAAGAAAAATTAACATCTATATTTTTAAAATTTCGCATTTATTTCTTAATATTTTTCAAATACTGTCTGTAAATTTGTTTTGGATATGCTCATAAACAAACACACATGTTTGCTTCTAAGCATATTCAAACACTTTTAATTAAATTAAAACTTTATGGCTTTTTTAAAATTGAGGATGTGTTTATAAGAACATTGTTTCTAAATGATTTTCAAAAGAGTTTTCTACTTTATGAAAGGAAACATTTAGCGCATCAAATTAGATGAAAAGTAAAGACAAAATAATATTTTATTTTCCAGAAATAAAAAAAAATTAAGCTCAGCAACAGAACTATTTTATCACTGTTTGATCGAACCTTGTTCAAAAGAGTTATCAAAACCGAAGCAAGTAGTAAAGCCTTGCTAACGACGTTTATTGCGCACTTAGGGTATCGACCCAAAGATACTAAGCAAGATATTATTGTAAAAGTAAAACGATTTTATCCCACTAAGTTGCTACGTGCTTTATGTCGCTGAGTGAGAGTATGACACTACGGATTCGTGGCTTTCGATGCAGTTTAAGTAATATTTGACACATGAATGCTGCTCACGTAGCAAACGAGCGTTTCGCAACTCGCTAAGACACTAATGGTTCACTAAAAGAAACATTTTTGACTACTCGGAATTCCTATGCTAGCCCGATGATAGAGATATCTGAATGGTTAGATGGAAAAAATACCAGTAAACAAACAGTGATAAAGAGACCAGACGATAGTTATATTCATTTACTCTTTTGAAAACTAGAGCAGCAATGAATGATACAGCAGAGGTTACAATAATTTTGTTTTGGATCGTGACGAGACCATTAGCTGAAAACAATATTTTTGTAATTTTCTCTAGGAGCAAACCAAATATATTTGCGAATTCATGTTTGTGGCTATTACGATGATGATTAATAGTTCACAATAATATTTAAACAATATCGGCTAGGAGCATATAAAATATGTCTGCGCATTCATGTTTATGGTTATGAAGATGAGGTTTATTATTTGGAAACGATATTTTAATACTTTTCTCTAGGAGCAAATAAGCATTAATTTGCAAATAAAATAAATTTTATATTCATAGAATCTGTTATCAAATTTAGATGCTATATTTTTCATGAAGAATACTTATCACTTATTTTGTGAATCTTTATTACTGATGTAATGAAGAAGATACAACAAATAAAGTAGAAAAAATAAATTCACGTTTTGAAAAAATAGCGTACTATATTTTAGAAAATAATTTATCATACATTTGGAAGTTTACTCAGTGTATATTGAATCCTTGACAATTTCTGATTGAATAGCCTAATGAAATGGAAATAAATTATCATCTTAGACTCTACTCTTGGTTAAAATCTATTTTAATTACTAGTAAGATATAAAAGAACTTTTCTACTAAAATGTGATATTAATTAATAAAATCAATACAAATTTTTAAAAGGAAGATAAACTTAAATCTTGTTAAGTTTTTGATCCTATGTTATTTTTAGGTATCAAAATAATATAATAAGCATTTTTAAGGTATGAACATGCATTTATTGAGGTAAAGTCTATAATTATAAGATATATATTTATTAAGATATGGTAAGGCATTTTTTATATTATTTGCACTTTATTTTTCGCTCAATCTTTGTTATAACAGAGAGTCATAAATATAAATTCCGTTAGTGAAGGTCTTTATTTTTAAGGAATTATTCAACATTGCATTTTTCATTAAAAATAGCTTAGAGATAATTTTCTGTCGTGTCTTCTTTTTAAAGAAAAGAAAATGAGTTTAAATTTCTATTTAATTATTTTTACTTGAAAATCTTGGATATTTTTTATATTTCCTTTAAATAAAATTTTGTACTCTTTTTTTTCGCGAAATAGTCTGAAATAACATGTATATTTAAACAAGTTGTTGAGAATAATTTATGATAAGACGCTTTTCAGTTCCTTTTTTTAAGTTGGCCATTTAAATAAAATATTAACTGCCGCACTAAATTACAACTCACATGACAGTCTTTCAGAATAAAACAGCTTTATATTACTTTATTCAAATGTCTTCTGAGAAAGAATATAAAAATGAATTTAACTAATAAGGCTACTGAGTAAAACGCTTTCATGTGAATTAAATACACGTTTTCCTTCCAGTTTCTCCGAGAAACCGTAGAAAATGTGCTACATGTGGAAAATTACTGTATTGGTAGACGACCGCCCCTTCACGATTATACAAAGAAGACAGAAAATCTTTAATACAAATAGATAATTAATAAGGAAGATGGAAGAAAGAATTACAAAGACAAAAAAGCATCTTATTATGTAAATAATTGTTTTTTTTTATGTTTTTGAGTCAATAAAGTTTGAAAAAATTATAATGTGTACATTTTTATGCAATATCGGCTTCCTATTAATTATATTTAGTGAAATATATCTAACATATTAACATTTTAAGAAAATACATTTTTTCACTTCTGCAACTGAAACTGACTGTTCGGTGAAACTTTAAATGTTACAATGTTAAACGAGTTTAGACCATATCAATGTCTAATTTAAAGATTCATGATTTGGTCGGTTTGGGTTCAGAAGAGATTTTTTTTTAATTAAAACATTAGTGTTGCGAAACTGAAAAATTTCAAACGTGTCCATAAGAATCTTTTCTCGTAATGTTTATCAAAGTTTGAGGTGAAGCATCTGAATCTGAATACTTCTTCTATTTTTTTTCCTGATTGATAGTGAAATAAATATGTCATTTATTTCATAAATAATTCATAGAAATGATTTTTTTCTCTTGAATTGTATTGGTACAATTAATTAAAATTTCATTTGGTTTTCTTTCATAATGTTTTATTGACATTTTTTTTATTATTCTCACCTTTTATATCTTTCTCCTTTTAAAATAACAGTTTATTCTGGTAGGTATCTTTAGCTTGAAATGATTTCTTTAATTCAAAATATCTAATAACTATTTTCAATTTCATCAGTTTAATTAAATTATTAATTTATTCTAAGGATCGAATAAGCTGATATAAAAGGAACCCAACAAACAATATGAGCTAACTTTAGATTAAAATTGCAAGATTTTACTTATTTGTTAATTTTATATTTTAGATGCAACTTTATACAGGACGGAATGTATTGAAACTTTATTTAATTTTATTCTGAAATAATTTTTTCTACAGCATTTGAATGCCTACTTCTTCCTGCGGTGGATGTGTCTGATATTTATATCTTTCCATTTCCTATAGAAATGTGGGAAAAAATTTGTGTTTAAAATTTGAATCTGTCTGTAAGTCAGAACATATTAAATTAGATATCCTAAAATCTTACTTAGCTTCTACCAACTAAGTATTATTATTATTTCAGTTTTTATAAGCAAATACAATATTTTGATGCCATTTGATTGCAGTTGGGTGATATGAAAAGACACAAATTTTTTATTTATAGCCCTCAATAACTCCCATGAAAAAATATTAATGGAATTATTTTCAGTTCCTAAAATTTTAGCAGACTTTTGGCAATATTTTAAGTCAAACTTCGTCTGAAATATTTGAATCTAAATCTTTCTGTTTTCAGATAGCAGACGAAGAGAATGCCGTACAGTTTTGATATCGTAGGTCTCCTTTGGGGCTCTACTGTTGGGAATGCAAATCTATTTGGATATACCATCAAGTCTGACAGAGTCTTGAAAATAGGACTGTATATTCAAAGAGCCTCTATGGACAGCTACAGTCTGCCTAACTATCCGATCCATAGGGATCCAATGCATTCTATGCTAAAAGAATCTCAAATCTCTATCATCTTCAATATGATAAGGATTTCCTTCAATGCTGATGTAACTTTCAAATAAAGGACAATAAATTGCATATCTCGGAAAGCTAAATTTAAGAATATCTAGACTTGTGACACCCAGTGAATAATCTTTCTTCTTGTGCAAGTTTTTTAAATATGATTTCTCCGAAAAAGCTAAATTAAAGTTTAGGGATTTTTGGATAGTTTTAGGTGACCTGCAATGTTTTCAATTTGAGGATTGTTTGATGTTTTTAAGCTAATATATTTAAATTACAGAGAATGAAGTTCCAGTTATTTCTTTTGAAACGAAGCGTGTATGAGTGAAGTATGTAGAAGTATGTATCTTAAAGTCATTTTAAGATAAAATCTCTCCTTCTTCACAATCCTTTAGATTTTATATTTATGTCTTCCCTATATAAACCTAATCATCAATATCCTTTGATAGAGGAGCAGGAGATCTGTTAGCAGTGAGTTTAGGGCTTCCAAAAATCTGCTAACTACAAGAAGTGAAACCAATTATTTAAACTAATAAATATTACTTTTTTATCAACCCAAATACAAAAGAAATTTTTGTTTAAATTTTTTATCTTAGCATTTATAAAGCTCGAAAGGAAAAAATGAATTCATGGTTTAAAGGTACATAAATTCTGCTTTCATGATACGTGCGCTGATGTATTGATACAAGAAATCAGGATGTTTAGATTTTTTAATGATTAATTATTCAATAGGAGTGAAGCTTTTAATTATATATTTGTACAACTGTAATATCAGCTCAAACCCGAATAAGAGCTTTTGGTATAACACCTATACCAATCGCATGAAAAAGTTGAACGCTACAGTTAAAAGCTATAGAAATTCTGTTTAAAAACATTTTGATTGGAATCAAGATCTAAACTTTCAAGAATGAGGCTCAAGATATCTTATTATTTTCTAAAATTATTAAAGTAGTAAAATAATAATTAACCAAGGCGCTTTTAAAAATAGTAAAAATCTCTTATGAAATGCTTAGATAACAACTCCCATTCGGTAGTTAATTCAAATATCTAAATGCAAGATGTGAATGTTTTTAAAAACAACACTGAAGCTAAAAAAAATTCATTTAAATGAGATTTGCATTATTAAGTCCAACGTTAGAGAACAAATAAAATTCCTCTAAGCGTTTAAGAATGTATTTCAGTACTAGATTATTTGTTTTACAGAGTTTTGAGATGCCATGCGAGTGAACATTTAGATTAAAACTCAGTGAAAAATATAGAATTATGGTAAGTATATAAATCCTATTTAATTGGAGGATTATAAAAGATTAAACGAAAAGAAATACCAACTAAAAGAAAACGGAACTGATAATAAATATTAGCATTCGGATCATCATATTTTTGGAATATCACCTCAAACGTCGAATTATTACATCCCAAAACATGGAAGCGAGATTCATTTTTTAACAAAATCCCTAATGCCTTTCTTCTTAAAAGAAATGATAAGGGTATTCGTTTTGAGAGCTTTTCTAATATTCATCGTATCAAAATTTATAAACTAATATTATCATATCAAACAAATTATCTTTCATAAAATCTTCTTTGAACTGTACTTTTTTTTTCAGCTGAAAAATTCCTTTAGTATTGAATTTTGGAAATGTAATTAGATGTTTCTGTTTAAATTTAATTCTATTTTTATTGGGGGAGAATAGAGTACAAATAATGGGGGAGGGTAGAGTACAAAATATGCATAAGAAGGGAAATAATTTTAGTCCATTATTTGAAAAAAATTCTGCCTTCAATTCTCCAAAGTTCTTTTCCTACTGAAACATTCTTAGAATAATCTTCTTGTTTTGATATATATATATATATATTAAGATCAACAACAACGCATTTAATTATTCAATTCTTCCAAAAATGTTTCATTGATTCCTAATGCAAAAAACTTAAAAATAATTATGTCTTATGAATTTATTGCTTTGATATTTAGTTTGATTTTTAATATAGTAATGCATATATATTTCTACATCCTCTATTTATATTATTCTAGCATCAAACGTGAAATTAATAATGTTAAAAAATTATGTCACGAAGAAGCAAACAATTACAAAATGAAATTTAACTACAACGCATATATGTTAATTCGAATTGAGTCATGAATTAATTATTAAATTATCTTTCATTAATCCAAATTTCGTTAATTTAAACAATTTCACCATTCAAATTAATTTATAAATTTTCTCGAAATCTGTTGTAACCGAACAGACTACATGCCTACAAAATATGGGATTTGGAATCTATGGATTTAAAAATATTTTATATAATTTATCTAAATTTTCAAATTTGGAAGAAATATCAATAGACAGTCATCTTAATAATGGATTTGATCTAAAGTTTGATACAAAACCAAATATTAGTATCACAAAATCATATATCAAATTTGACTGCTTTATTTCGTTACATGTTTAAGTTATCATGTTAACATGTGCATTGACGGATAGATATTTTTTATTGATTTTTTCAATAATTTGACCGAAATCTTCAATTTTGATCTAAATGTTGGCCATATGCCAAGCTTTATTATACCACTTTACCACATTTTCACCCGATTGCTTTTTCTGACAGCCAAAATAATATAATTTTAAAATGTTTTTTTTCTCGGTCTAATGGAAATTAGTAACATGTATATTAATAAAAGTCTAGAAGTTGAATTTTCTGATGAAAGTAAATACTGATGGTTAGGAATATTATTTAAATTGTTCCCTGAAAACTCTTCAAATATTAATATATTTGAAAATTGATTATTATGTATAGAATCTAAGGAATAAGTTTCTGCATAATGATAGGATTTTCCGTCCACATTTTGAGGATTTCGCAAGTTGGTATCCTATTTTCATCATTGAAACCAGAGCCAAATCTTTCGAATTTGTCAAAAATTATTTTCTTGAACTTTTCGGAAATAAATAGATTCAGACACATTTAATCAGTTACTACCCACTCTCTCTCTTATCTGCTGAATAGATTGTCTATTATTCAATTATAAGGAGCAGTTTCCAAATCATTCTGCCTGGGGTAGAAAACGGATTTATAATGACCATGAAGCCTTGAGGGAAGAATCAGCCTGTACTGAAGACATTTGGCGAATTGCAACTAACGTCGCTCTGTGAGAAGATAAGAGTGTTCCGCCATGCATTCTAAGTAACTGAAGGTGTTGATAATTTCTACAGTGATTTTGCAATAATGATTTTGTTTCAAGCTAAATTTTATCTTCAACCGACATTAAAATCATATTAAAAATTTGAGATCTGGTAGGTTTTTTTTAACTGGTAGGTTTTTTTTAATTAAATTTTAGTAATGAGTAGTAATCTGTAATTTGATTTTAGTAATGAGCTACAAATTCCAATTTTAAATGTTAATTTTCAAACTCTATTTAACTCTAGTATTTCTATTTTATACATTTCATTGAAGAAATCACTCAATGCTTATTTGATGAAGTTAAATGTTGTTTTGATAAATCTAAATTTTACCAAGAATGTTCAAAATAAAGCTCCAATAAAAAAATTCTTCATCCACTATATTCAAATATTAAAAGGAAATTATCAGCTTATCAAGAAGAGACATTTTGTTGGCTGATTTAGAAACAGAACATAAAAAGTAACATAAAAATAACAAAACATAAAAAATCTATTCGCAAAAATTATTCGAAGCTTAGTTAATTTGAATTCGCAATTAAGTTTAATTTATATTTAACAAACTGCCAACCAGAAACAGTTCTGATAATTTATTTATATTAAATGAGTGATTTAAAAATATAATTGAATATATTATTAATGTAAGTATATTATATTAAATGTGGAATTTAAATGAAAATAGTGAAATTTGTATGCAGCGAACTTATTGTGATTGTGATAGTTTTAATGCAACTTGATCTAGATAACGGAAATATATAGGCTTCTATGGATAATTTATGAATTTTTTGTTCAATTTAGCCCATTTTATTCAATGTGTTTAATACCTTTTGTTCAATGATTCGTAACTGAAGTCATTTAGAAAAAATCCTTTAAAGAAAGGTAATTTATAGTTGTCACATCGAATATGGTTGTTTAACTGGCTGTCTTTATTTGTCATGGAAGCATAAACTATTTTATTTCGAACAGCTATCAAGAGAGTATCTTTACCGTATGTTCAAAATTTGCATTACCCAAGAGTTTTGTCTCGTTTCTTGTAGTAGTGACAGTGATTCTTTCAATCGTTGGTAAAAGAGTTCGGAAACTGCTTTCTAGTTCTCTAGAATCATTCGGGTGAATTCTTAAGATTGTATCGTTTGAAATACACTGAGAAAGATGTTTAAATTTAACGCTAACCTTAAATTTAGTAAGAAATTACAGATATT
This sequence comes from Argiope aurantia, assembly GCA_026543865.1. NCBI lineage: Eukaryota > Metazoa > Arthropoda > Arachnida > Araneae > Araneidae > Argiope > Argiope aurantia. Next base: position 358,520 of record JAPMOR010044950.1, read on the forward strand.
TATTGATATAATTAGATATTTTAAATTTCGTCTTTCGTAAATTATTAGTATGAAGCGAAAATTATAAGGCTTATATTTTAAATCTTAGTTGAAACAAAAATATGAAAAGAAAAAAACAGTGTATATAGTGTATGATATTTGTGTATCATAATTTTATTCTCTTTATATGAAAGTATTTTTACATTTTCTAAATGCTGTGAGTTTTTTTAATAACTATGAGTTTAAAATAATT
>JAPMOR010044950.1:359151-384000 GCA_026543865.1 Argiope aurantia
TATAATGCATATAAATGCTGGGTATATTTTGATAACAAATGGGACATATTTTTTGTTTATAAATGGAAAATGGTGGTTTTATTGTAAAAAAGAATAATTTAAATAATATATTTTATGGATTTCGTGGCTTCTAAAGTTTTTTTCTAAACTCTATGTAGGGTCACAATCCACAGTTTTCGAGTCCCTTCCGTATCAATGTCAGAGAAAATATCAAAGTATCATAAAAAAACATAAATGTTTTAAAAATATTTCGCTATAAAGGAAACTTATTTGTAATAGAAATCATATAAAATATTCATTTCAGAAAAATCTACTAGGCGTAATTTTTGGATGGCATTTGAATTTGAAGTGGCAATTGCTACCACTATTAAATCCTCATCTTGTTAGAATAATATTTCTTCTCGGTAATTAAAGAAGGGATGAAAAAACTATTTTACTCATTTGCATATTCAAATAGCAGCAGAAAACCGTAATTGTGAAAGATAAGAAAAAGAGAAAATGAAACACGATAATAAGAAGTAAGGAAAAGTTTTTAAAGTTGGGATCATAACAGAATAGTAGAGACTAAAGGGAAAATTATTACTCTAGTTTAATGCATTTCAAACCATATCTGGGGTAAATGTAGTCAAGATTAGACTTTTTAGAGGAAACACACCCATCTAGAAAGTAAAAATGGTAATTACTATGTTCACATGTAACTTTAATGGTAGTCGTAATTCTTCAAAATTAAAGAAAAGGTTTGAAATGGCCTGGGACTTTGAGCCTCCAAAATTGAAGTCTATTTTTAAATAGTTATTTTGAGAAAGTATCAAACAAACTAAGAGCTCCATTTTGAAGTTTTTGGCTTTTTTTTGCAAAATGTTTGTTAATTTGTGATAAAATGAGTTGCAGGTTAAGTTTTTATGCGACGCTCACATTTCATGTAAAAAAAGGGCATTTTTGATGTTGCATCATATTTCTTTACGAATATAACGAAGATAAATAACGTAGTGGATATAATTAAATAAATATGTTAAACGTTATATATTTTGATCCATGTAGTTTCTTATCAATAGATAAGGCATTCTGGAATTCTAAGAGTTCGATGTCAGATCTTACTATGTACTGAAACCTTTTATATGTGAAATTATAATAAAATAATCAAACATTTTTATCAGTAGACCTCATTCTTCAAAATGATATAAAAATATGGCTTTCAAAAATCAAATTGCAGACAAAAATTCATAAAAATATTTTAAAAAATAAATGCAATTAAATATTGTCTTAAAGAATTTATTTCCAATTTAAATGCTTAAGATTTTCAGTTTACTTATTATTTTATTTAATGCAATAATTTAATTATTATTTTATTTAATGCAATAATTTAATTATTATTTTATTTAATGCAATAATTTAATTATTATTTTATTTAATGCGATAGTTTACTTATTTAGCGTATTGCTCTAATGATTATTTGTGGAAAAAAAATTACTGGTAAAACAGTTAAGTTAAACATTATAATAGTAAAGATGTTATTACATATTTCGATGACTGAGTTTTTAAAATATACATCGGAAATATCCAAAAGATAGTTTAAAACTTGAAAGATGCACATTTGCAAAAAAAAAAAAAAGTTTGAATATTTCTTTAGCTGCATTAATTTTAAAATTTTAAAATTCATAATCAGAAATATTGCAACTCTATTGAAGGGAATAGTTTTCGGAAGTAATTTTTCTTTAAATATAATATAGTTATTAATTGATTGATCAACTAATTCCAATCCTTTCATAAATAAAATTTATAATTACTTAATGTGTAATATTTTATTATTATACTGTTGTCTCAATTTTTCTGGGGACTAGCAGAAAGGAACGATGATGCATAAGTAGAATACTTAGTTTTGGTATTAAAAAATTTAGAATTCTACTTCAAAATTAAAATTTGAGATTAATTTATGTCTCAAGTCTTTGAGGTACTTGTAAACCGATAAATTGGCATTTTAATTTTGTAATAAGATGACGTGATTTAATAATTTAATAAACACCCTCTGTCACCATTCGTATGTAGTGCATGAGCTTAACCATTAAAATAATATATGATTTAATATAGAAATAAGAATCAAATATTTATATATCGTCATTTCTACCAAAAACATATATAACATAAAAATTTAAATTGGACACCACTTTCCATCAATTTTAATCTTTTGTGTAAAAACATATACCACTATTTTTTTTAATATACGTACTAGTGGCATATGCGTTTTTATGTATCACTGCTTTGAGAAATTCTGTGCTTGACAAAATAAAATTAGAACTACTAACAAAGGTAAGAAAGAAAATCTTGAGGATGGAAGTTTAGTTAGTGAAATTTCGAATCTAAGAGAAATACTATGGTTTATTTAAGACGGATTTATAAATAATTCAGTATCAAAGGAAAAATAATTCGAGGATTAGCTAAGAATTAAGGAAGGAATACCATAAAAGAATTCGCTTTGAACAGATAAATTGGTAAAATTTAATAACAGAGACTAATGACATATAAAATGAAGACTGTCATAAATTGCATTCATTTATGAAATTCTTCCCGTAGTTACAATATATTGGTATCAATTCTGGTTGAATTAAATCTGATCTCACCCTTATAAAAAGTCAATAAAATTTCCAGCCTACTAAAACACCATTGATATTTTACGCTTGAGGCTAGAGCACAATTTCATTCAATGTTAGTTCTCGTTCTCTTTCAGACATGGAAGAATAAAAATAGAAAGGTGAAATAAATAATTTAACCGTAGACATTCTTTTTTTTTCGGTTTTCATTTTATTTTGGTGACGGAAAGAGAAATACAAAGAGTTTTTACTTTTAAGTGTGACTTCGACATATTTATTTTATTCTTTGGAAGTTTTTTTTTTCATGTACTAACCAAATTATTTTTAAAAAAATTGAGCCTCGAAAACGCGTTTCTTGCATTATTTAAAATGATTTTGAATGAAAAAATAGTGTGTAATAAAAATGAAAGGCGGTTTATCTTAAGTTTCAATTATGTCAAATTGAAATGAAAGTTTCTCCTGAGTCCAGTTAATATAACTCTTTTTGAACATCAAATTTGAACAAATATTAATTTATATTTCATTTAAAACGAAAATTGAATAATATTTTAGCTTTTTATACTTTGTCTTATCGAATTATTGAAATTATCATATTAAATTTACATTGTAATATTTATAAGTAGTACGTCTGTGTGAAATCTCCTTATATTTAGTAGGTATTATACTATTATGGGATTTATACGCTTTCTACACTCAATAAACTGATTTTTCTATTTCATCCCCATAAAATAAGGAACACTTTACTGATTCCGGATATAGATAAGTTTGAAAAGCCATAACTTCAAAGATAAGGTTATGAATTCATAAACAATAGAATAAAAAATAAAGTTTTTCAAAAAAAAATTCTCAATTATGTTTTTTACTAATTTATATATGCGCATTTAAATTTTATTCTATTACACAGAACTAAAAATGTGTATTGTAAAATTTATAAATAGTATGTATGCGCTAAATATCCTTTAATTTAATTCTGTGTTGTAATATATTCCTAAGATGCTATTCATAATGAAAAAATATTTTGCATTTGATTTTTAAAGATATAAGATATTAAATGTTTTTAAAATTTTTTAAAAATATATTAAAACGAAAATCGTTAACTAAACTCATTATGAATATGTTAAAAAAAATTTCTGCAACATTAATATATAAATGATTAAATTAATACGATCAATGACGTCATTAATTTTTTCAGTGATTTGCAATTAATTTGCTACAGTAGATAGTAAAGAACTAATTTCCATTTCTGTTCCTTTTTGATACATAAAAAAAACTAAGTTATATTTTATAAATGAAGAGTAAATAGTTTCAATTTATTTCATATTAAATTAGTAAAATTTATACTTATAATAAATGCACCAAGTTTCATACAGAGTTATAGTATTACCAAGCTAAAGACAATAATTACAGTACTTTACTATAATCAATAACTTGGAAAAAAAAGAGTTATTATTTTTTGATAAATGATAAATATCTGATGATGATGATAAATATCTAAGATGATAATAAATATCTATCTAAATGATGATAAGTATATAAGATGATAATAAATAGCTATCTGAATGATGATAAATATCTAAGTTAAATGTTTAATATTGTACCCATTATATTTATATAATTTGTTTTAAATTATTTTAAAATTTTAAAAGTTACGATATAAGTTTATAAGAATATATTTTTAATATTAATTATAAGTGTAGTATTAATTTAAATATTTTAAAATTCACTGTTTTTTTTAAAAATATTTTGCAATTCAGTTTATATTTTCGCTTAAATTAATTTTCGACAAATGGAAATGAAAGAAAAATACTTTTCTGATTTAAAACTTTGTGAAAAAAACTTTTCATTGATTTCAATGGATTAAATCAATAAATTATTTTTTATTTTTTACTTTTTGAATTTTTCCAATCCGAAATTCAAAATGCATAAGAAAAATTTGAAGTCATCAAAATACAAAGTAATAATCATGCTAAGTTAGGTTTCCCTTCAAAATTATTATTAATTAAGTCACAATACCCATCCATAGAAATTTAAGAACTACATCTAGTGAATTATTTTTTTGAATTAACAGATATCCTGTCATCATATACATAATTTAAATATCTAAATAAATTTTTTTTCATTTTCGGTATTTCAAAATTTATATGTTCAAAATTTAAATTTAAAGCGTTTAAGACGAAAAGTTTTGAAATGAGTTATATGAAAAACTACGACTATGCTGATTAGATATGTTTCAATTGAAAATAAAAAAAATTATAAAACACCTCAATAAATACTCACTTTTATAAAGATATCAGAAATTTTTTTTGATGTATTTCTATGTTGAATTAATGGATATCCGGTGATCATAGAGAGCGAACTACTTTTCTAAACGAATTCTAAACATTTTATATTTTCTGTATTATTTCTTTCAATCCGAAATTCAAAGTGAAGAATAGCTTAATACACCTTATAACAAAAAACTTTTTGAAGTCATTGGAACGAAAAGCAATGACTAGGCTGGTAAGCTTTGCTTCCATGCAAAGAAAGGATAATCAATCATATCACTACTCAGCTACATAAAAAATTCGTGATGTATTTCTAAGTTGAATTAATGGATATCCGGTGATCATAGAGAGTGAACTACTTTTCTAAACGAATTCTAATCATTTTCAATTCCTTGTATTCTATTTTCCAAATCCAGATTCAAAATGAAGAATAAATTCATGTGATTTTATAGAGAAAATTTGAAGTCATTGAAATAGAAAACCATGACTATACTAGAAAGCTTTGCTTCTAGGCAAAGGAAATTATAACCAATCATCTATCTCCCTTTTTCACTTTCAAAGAAATTTCGAGATCTCTATCGAATACATTTTTATTCTGGATACCGGATATTCGATGACTATATTCAGTGTAAGAGCTCTGTAGATTAAACTAATGTTCTAATAATGGTATTTTATGAGGTTTCAATAGATTGAATGAATTGCGAAGCTATTTATTTAATGAAATGATCCCTATCGACATTAAAGGAAATTCTCGCATTTCTAATTAATAAATAGTGTTTTACTATTAACAGTTTAAAACTCTCTGGCAGTCTGGGAAAATGCGAAAAGTATCGTTGGTCTACGTCTATTAATTAATTATTCAGCATCAGATTCTTTATTATTTGGAATTCTGACTTATCATGAGATAAATTATGATGCGTTAAAGATGAGTTAATTAGTAATATGAGGTTGATGATAAATAATACGAATGCATTAGTTGGCTATGCATAAATATCTATTTAATGCGGTTAGTGATTTTGTGGTTTCAGAAGTTTTAGACAAGAGAGATTTGCAAATTTAATCTTTATTGAATTGACTTGTCTGTTTTTTAATGATGCTCAAATTTATATGTAAAGTTTTATAAAAGTTGTAATAATTAGTAATCCTAATGCAGCATTTGTCCAACCCTCTCATCTCAACGATGACACTGAAATCATGTTTCCTATTAATTAGTATTTTCTACGTATAAATTTTTCTAACTCATTGTTTTATCTGCAAAATTTATAAGTTTTCTTAGAAATAATAATTTCGGTTTGGAAATAATCTTCGATTTGTATTTATTTAGAAAATAAGTCAGCAAAGTTGTAATTAAAACTTTATTATTAAATACAGCGGAAGTATGCGACAACAGACCAAGGAACTACTTACTTTTCAATTAAATAATTATAAATTCTTACCTGCTTGGCAATTGGTGGCACCTTAGAAATTTCGACCAGCTAAAATTTTTCTATATTTTTTTAAGTTTAACTCAATTATATTTAAATCCAATTTTGAAGAAACACTAAGGCTATTTCGGAACGGAACCCATAACTTTGAACCGCGCTAGGGCGACGAAGCCTACGCAGGCCTCCCCATCCCAGGCTAGGTCGACGGGAGAATGGTTAACCCTGACGAATTTCCTGCGCACAGGACCCCTTACTCGGTGGTGCTTCGACGATGGAATCGGCGAAGCCTGGAGCCCTTCGACTACGAGGACCTTTGACTGTAGACGGACACAGACCCTAGATCGTGCCGCCGAGGACCGTAGACCGTACCGTCAGGCTACCGCAGTCCTTGTATTTTTGGGAATTAAAATTAAAATTGTGAAAAATAAGATGCTAAAATACTCTATTAAAACGAGTATTCTACTTTCAAAGTAGAAAAATGATTTTTCGACTTAAATTTCCTTGGTATCATGATGGTCACGATGCCTAGGCGTGCCAGCTCCCCTCTAGGCTTTCGCGGCTACTGACGCAAGAAGACGCGGCTACTGACCCCGATGGATTTTCTGTGCACCGGACCTATTTGACCATTCATTTTCGGGAATTAACAGTAGTGAAAGGATTTTATATCAAAATGCTCTTTTAAAAGGAAAATTATAATGCCAAGGCAAAAAAAAAAACCCACTTTTCTGCTTTTTAAAAATTTTAGTGATAAGATATCAACAATCGTGTATTAAAGTATTTGTGTCTTAAAGAGATTAAGAGCTGTGCTTCCAAATTTTTTAATTGGGCATGTATTTTTTTTAGTTTTTTTTTTACTTTGTCCGAAAGGAACAACTTGGCTTTTGGTGGCTACACCGAAGCCATAAGATGGACTAATTCAGTGGTCAGTTGTATTTTATAAATAAACAACTGCATAACAATCTTAAAACCAAAGTTTTTCCTATGATTTGCCACACTTATAAGACAATTTAATCAAATTCCAAAATTGTTCAATTGAATAACAATTAACCGCAGATATTAAATTTACGATTGTTCGGTTTTGGAAAGCACAGATGCATCACCATTAACTTAATAAGATCATTGAATAAAAATTGGAAAGCGTCCAGTTCAGATATTGTTTCTTCAATTCAAAGTCTCTATTTTGTGACCTCTTCAAAAGAAAAACGCTGTTTAGTGTTGATGACACTTCGGAACATATACTTAGATTTCGCATATATTTTATGATAATCCCTTTCCCCCCCAGTTCATAACGTAATTTATGAAAGAGTGCTTTAAATATCGTAATGACAGTCTAATCCACAAAGACATATATCTTCTTAGTTAAGCTAGGCGTACGTTTTGTTACTTTAGAAGAAAATAAACATATATCTTTATTTTATGAAGAAAACAAAATATGTAAGTTTTTCTTTAAGTATTAAATACTCTGGATCACGAAGTAGTCTTTTTGAATGTGGCGTTAAATGTGCCTCTTTTTTTTCTCACTTATTTAAAAAAAGCATCCCTGCACAGAATGATGAATAATTCGTGCCTTTAAGCAACAGTTGAAGTCCTTTTTGGCAACTCTCCAGTTTACTGATTGCTAAAGGGACAATTTAACAACTTTATTTCTTCCTATTTAACAGTGTTTCAATTGATTTTAAAGTAATAATTTCAGAATTCAAAATGTTAACAAAAATGAAATGAATAAGTCTGAGTAAGACATTTTATTTAATTATTTGTAAGAGGAATTTGTTGAAATGTCTGCAAATTTAAATTATGACATCAGAATGTTTTTATATTTTTTCGTAAATTTCACTGATAATATTTCATCTGTATTAATTTAAACTTTAATGCTTTGTCCTGAAATTACCTTATTTATTATTTGAAATACATCTTAAGAATTAATTCTCCAATCTTGGACATCTTTTTGATTTTTTTTCCAACTAAATCACTTAGCATTTTCAGTTATTTTTTATGGGCAAAATTAATTTTGAAATAAGCATATAGCTATGATAGCATCGCCTGACTATTGTTTAAAATGACCAAGAAGCTGACTATTCGTAGTACGAGGCAAGACAGTTAATGTAACTATAATAATTGCAGGACGAAAAATAATATTCAGATATGCAAAATATGAACATTTCAGATGAATTTTGAATTTATGGTTTTTTGATGAAATTTAAAGCGCAACTCTGAAAGATGGAATGTCTTTGGATACAACGAAGACGAGATTTGACGCTAGTATAACGATTAGCTTTTCTCTTCATTTCTCTAAGCAGTAACACATTAATTCTAAGTTCTCTGTTTATTAATGATGATATATATTACCAGATGTATTTATATCTCATCATTAAATACATAATACAAAGCAATTAACACTTAGTGTGTGGCAGTGATAGTCTAGTGCCTTGGAATCAAACGTTAGTAGGCACACGGCTCTATTCTTCGATGTCCGAGACAAGAGAGCTAACTTAACAATAACAGTTGCAGCATGAAAATAATAATACAGTTTTAAAAAATATGAAGAATGCAGAAGTTTTTTAAATTTATAATTTTAAGAGGACGTTTAATGTGTTAAATTTGTTGATAGAACGTCTTTGCATAGTTGCCATTTAGCATATGTTGCCAAATATATTGATATCTTATTATTATGTACACTGCTATCAAATGAAGTGAATAATGCAATAATGCAAGTAATGAATAATGCACTTAACATTTGACTTGTGTATCAGTGATGGCCTGACAGCTTCGGAACCGAAGAGGCCATATATTCGGAATCGAAGAACTACAAACACAACGAATCCAACGAATAATTCGTGCATATTTTTCTGACAGAAATTAAATTTGTCAAAGATCAAATGTTCTGCCGTTGGTATAGAATAAAAATTAGGAGAGGGAAATGTCAAATGAAGTTTCGTCCTCTTCATCTGAAATTTACGTCTTTCACTTTAAATCACTCTAGTCGCTCAAAGTTACGAGGTCCGTCCTGAAACAATCTACGTGGAGCTCCAAAATTGAAAGTTAATCTAACTAAAATAAAATTCACTTTATACTTAGCACCTGATATCTCTGAGAATTGTGTAAAAAAATCGAAATAAACTATAGCATCTCATATATAGCGGTTATTTTCAGCGCTCATTTCTTTCATAAACTATAATAAAAATAAAATAAATTTCCGCTTTTAATTAGATTACTATTAAAGTTCGGTTTTAGTATTTAAGAAAATTAAACGATAATTAGATTTAAGTACCAAAACGCTACAAAGGACAGCTCCGACTTACCAACTCAAAGAGGATCAGTCAGCCGAAGACTTCGTACCAGGAAAAGGGAAGGAACTTCGCACCTGGAAATGGATGAAGTTCAAGCAACAAGGAGACCCTTATGAGTGAACTCATAAGAGGGGTATTCTTCTGGATGTTTCCAGTTTTTAAAGTCCAAATTCATTACGAACTCTCTCCCGATTGGAGACATCAATACGCATGTGTGGTTTCTGATTTTCCCATAGGCTTGTCCACTGCCCACACAAAATTCTGCCATCCTATCAACAACGGGTGGAACATAGACACTTGCACAGTTCAACCCCAAAAATCTCCTGCGCACATACCACTTCGCCTCAGGTCAAGAGCCCAGATTTTCTTGGAAGTTAGATCAAAAATAAAGCGATTCCCGGGCATCCTCTTTTGCAGTCACTGACTATTTATACAGATCTGTTTTGATGGAGTATGCAGTTTCAGAGTTCCCGGAATCCCGGAGGAAAAAAAGTTTTGATTTGTTGGCATGTGCAGACTTGGAAATTGAAAAGCGCTGAAAAATTTCGATGATTACTTGTTTGAATCTAGTTTGTTGATAGATATGTATAAAATTTTGTTTTTAATCTGCACCAAATCTGAGATAATAAATATATATATTTTTTAAAATGTATATTCGATTCTTTCTTTGTAAATGTATATTTGATTCTTTCTTTGTAAATGTATATTTGATTCTTTCTTTGTAAATATATATTCGATTCTTTTTTTTTCTTTTTCGAAATTAAATATAACACAAACCACCTTCTAAAAGTATAAGAGAATGTAAAACAGCCGAAATTTTTTTTTTCATGAACTTCTTAAACTAGATTTGGAGAGATAATAATTAAAATGTATTAAAATTTATAATATTAAATAAGTGAATTAGCTTTGAAAGGTCACAATTGAGAAAAAATATTTAATTTTCATCTACCATATATACTTTTTAAGCTATAAAGAATGGGGTATAAGATAAATATTATTTTAATCATAATATTTATAAAAATTCGCAGTTGTAGTCAATGATTTTTGTCAAAACTCTCTTTTTTTTAAACTCAAAGAAAATATAAAGTTGGATTATTTTGCGGAATTGTTTCCGATTTATTACTTTTCCATGGGTAAATCATATTAAAATATTTATTCTTCAGAAAATGCATTTAAAAATATAATTGTACATTAATTCATATAAATATACTCGACGCAATTTCTGTTTTTAATCCTCTTTAACGGAATTGCTTGAAATAAGCAAACCGCTGGGTAAATACAGGGTTAAGAAAACATTTATTAACACTACTTTCAGAGAATTTTATTAAAAAATTAGGATAAATCATTCACAACCGATTTTATATATCACAGCTTGCAATTTTGTTTGATCTATTCGGTACAATTAAAACTGCTATACCTGTAGCTCTATCTTAAGCAAAATCAAAGTACTGTTTTTGAATCTAAAAAACTGAGGCTTTGTTTTTAGATCATAAAATAAAGAATTGAGAATAAATAAAATAGAATTTTCCCTTAAAAACAACATGTTAGCAAAGTCGGATGTCTTACAGTTATGATCGTGAGTATAGTTTTCTAATCATAATTTTCTTTTCCCTCACAAATTGAGGCAGAAAAATTAACAATTCATTCATTCATTATTTTTTTTTACGAAATATACAAAGTTTTGTTTTTGTCAAAATGACTCGAATTCGAAATTTTAACGAAAGTAAAAGCTTCAAACTGCCTTGAATCCGAGAGGCACATTTTGGAATTATGTGTCTGCCTGTCCGTCCATCTGTCTGTGAATGTGATCATTCAAAAATGCTTTGAGCTAGGCAGGTAAAATTCGGTATAGTGAATGAACACCAAATTTGTAGTTACCTCTCTAATTTTTAACGAAATGCATTCAGGGGAAATCTGTCCGTCCGGTTGTACGAGTACATGATAACTATAAAACGAAAGAAGCTAGGTGTAGAAGCGTCTGTTGGCCTGTCTTTCTCAATCATGTCAACGCAAAAACTATAAAACGCAGTGACATAAATATATGAAATTTAGCATGTGATTTTGTAATTATAATCGTAGTTCTAAGCCATTCTTTGGTTTCTATGGACCGGAAAAACTTCAGAAACATATTTAATTTTCTGGTACTTGCGTCAGCGATTAAACGGCAGGGACCACACATTATATACAGAAAAAAGGCTATATTCAAGCTGGACATCCGATTTTGATATTATTGTTTGACAGTGGCACTCAGTTAATGACAAGATCACTTTTTTTACTATACTGAGAAACTTTTGTGTTTGAAAATAAAAATCTCTGCATTCATACCATTCAAGAGTCACAGTTTTATGCGGGGTGATGGGGATACACTCTTTTTAAAGAATAAGTGAGAAAGTTTACGGGAGACCACTCCCTCCGGTTTAATATCTTTTCGACTGAAAACTGTTGAAACACTTACGTGATTGGTCATAATTGCAAATAATTTTTACTCTTCAGCACATTTGACAGTGAAAGATAATAACCTTTTTCTTGAATGAGTAGCTAATAAAAGATTTCCTATTTGAATTGATTTTACAAATAAAATAATTAAAAAACGATTTTCAACTTTAATTATTTTTGAAAAAACTCTGTACACGAATAAGATGCTTCTACGCTCAATAGCGAACAATTAATAAATTCATTTCAGCCGACTGAAACGATTTTTTTAAGGAAATCCTTATCTAAAAATATTTATAAATGCAGCTATACCTTTGACATATTCTCTTATCTCAATTAAAATGAAATAAACGAAATAAAATGAAAGGAAGAATACCATTATCGAAATTCCGTGAACGCGTTCTCTAAATGTATTGAAATCTTCTGTAATTCTAAAGTGCGTAGGATTTTCTAGGAAGCGAACCGCTCTCATCTCTGGGATTGGAACTCCATTAAAATTTTTAAAACGTTGTAAATATTTACAGGAGCTATGCGCGTGATTATAATAATTGTTCGACGATGTCGGATTCTCTACATTAAAATTTTGTAAACAACTTTCAATGAAAGAAATTGAGGGGGAGAAATATTTAGTAGAATGAAACGTATCAATGCCCATATACAGGTAGATAATCAATCCTCTCTCGAAATAGACATTTTTATTAAGGTATTGCTATAGCTTTGAATGTTTGTGCCATTAGAGTGCTACTTAATGCATCGCTCGCTTTTGAGCATTCACATCTTGTTAATATATTTCATGGCACATTTAATCGGATTTGAAACATTGCAATGCTAAAACATTATTTTAATTGAGAGAAATGAATGCGAGAAATGCTCTCTTCCAATAACTGACCATTAATGCACTGTAAATTTATCTTTTTGCATAGCAATAACTGTAGTAGTGAATAGTTTGCTCACTTCTTATATTTCTAAGACATGCATGTTACTTACATTGCTAAGATGCTTTTTATCAAAAACGTTTCCCTCTGTTGTTTAATGTTATTAAGCACTAAGCTCATATTGATAAGAATCATAATTGATTATTTTTGTGGTATTATTAATATCTTTTACATTAGTCTTGAAGTCTACAAATGTAAGGAGTTCTAAGAACATAATAAACGGTATTTATTCTTGACTATAAAGTACTGATAATGCAAAGTTATTAATCGAATGATGGGGTTATTAAAGAAATTTCATATAATAAAATTTAGTTTGTTAGGAAAACATGTTTGTTATATTTATCAGAATTGTTTTCTTAAATGTCAGAATGTTCTCAGCTTATGATTTATCATAGCACTGGAGGGAACAGCCATAACAGTTTTATGGGTTTATTCGGAATTATTACAGACACACAAGAGTAGGTGAAATCGTCTATTATTATATCAGTTCATTATAATTTACAATACAATCTGTATCTTTAAAAGAAATTCAATACAATCAGCTCTCATAGAAAGGGGTATTCTAATTAAATTATTTTCATTAAAACAGTGCAAAATTTCTTTAGGCTTTCGATAATAGGGCGTTCGTGCTGCACGAGTTAACAAAATTGGGGATTCGTCATTTAGCACGATTTTTTTATCGGACAATTTTGGTTATAGTAAAGTTTGTTTAGCCTAAAACTGTTTCGATGCAGCACAACCAAATGTCGGGTAAAATAACAACGAGGATGGCATTTATGTATGATATATCAACATTTCCCAACCAATTAATAAAATATTTAATAAAGATGCTTTCAAACCAGTAGTACTATTTAAAAAGATATAAAATGCTCGGTGAAATGGGAAAATGATGTTAAGTTTCTTTGTTAAAGCTGGTTCCCTATTTCCCTCTGTGTACTGGAAAACTTCCTTTAGTTTAATTAGAGCTCCTAGCTAATTTAGTTTAATTAGTTATAAGAAAAATAAGTGCTACTTCGGTACAAAGATAGTGATTTTAAGTCGTACTAACACGGTGCTAATTTAGGGGCTCAAATTTCGAACCAGGAGTATCCTGGCCTCGTGGGTGAGCTCCCACGTCGAGACGAAAAGTTGAGATTCAATTTTAATGATTTTAAGCATTCAATTAAATGTTTGTTGCATAGTGATTTTCAATAAAAGTTTGTTATATTTCTTAACAAATAAATTTATTATTTTAATCTCAATGCTCCTATTTATTTTTTGCTTTTAGGTAACGAGAATTTTCATGAAACATGGTAGTTATCTGAACATCTTGTTTGAAAATAATAATAAGGCTATTTGAGAATGGAGCTGGCAGGAATAATGCCGACGCATACAATCCTCTCGACAGGATTCTGCACGAGGCCGATGGAGGACTTGAGATACTGCGGGATTTCCTTTGCATCGGCCGCCGCTTCGTCGGTAAAATTCCGCCACTCTCCAGCAAGGAAGATGAGGGTTTCAGACAATTTTTCACTCCATATTAAACTCTTGTCAGACTCACTTTCATGTCGGATCTTAGTTTATCAGGCCAGAACTCGTAAATTCGACGGTAATGATGCTGGCACTGGTAGTCCTCTTCCTGGATTTCTGTCCAACGCCGACGGATTAAATTCGGCCCTGCCGGATATCCTTTGCATTTGACCCGGATACTTTCTACTTTGTCTACAGAATCTTGGCGCCCTCCGGCATTAAAGATGAGGACTACTTTGGTTCTTTCGTACCACTGATTAAACCCTGACCGGACTTGGCATGGTCAACGACGGCAGATCTAAATTGGACGGTAACGACTTTAGCGCAGCCAGACCCCTTTCTAAGTTTCTGCACGCGCTGACGGAGGAGGTTTGGCCCTGCCGGATATCCTTTGCATTTGACCCGCTATTCACCGC
Organism: Argiope aurantia; assembly: GCA_026543865.1. Classification (NCBI taxonomy): domain Eukaryota; kingdom Metazoa; phylum Arthropoda; class Arachnida; order Araneae; family Araneidae; genus Argiope; species Argiope aurantia. The sequence continues at coordinate 374,008 of JAPMOR010044950.1, forward strand.
TTCGTCGGTAGGATTCCGGCCCTCTCCGGTATCGAAGATGAGGGATTCAGGTACTTTCGTACTCCTGATTGAACCCTGGTCAGACCTACTTTGATCAACAACGTTAGATTTATTATTAATAGATTGGCTTTCTCGACGGAACTTTTAATTTTATCAGGACGGAGCTTATAATTTTGACGATAATGACTCCGGCACAAGCAATCCTCTTTCTGGGACTCTTCCATCTGCACGCGCCGATGGAGGAAGTTTGACCCTTCTGGATATCCTATGCATTTGACCCGCATACTCGACGCTTCGTCTATAGAATCTTAGCGCCCTCCGACATCGAAGATGAGGGATTCAGGTACTTTCGTACTCCTGATTGAACCCTGCTCAGACCTACTTCGATCAACAACGTTAGATTTATTATTAATAGATTGGCTTTCTCGGCGGAACTTTTAATTTTGTCTAGACGGAGCTCACAAATTGACGGTTGTGACTCCGGCGCAGGCAGACTCCTTTCTAGGCTTCTGCACGACGCTTATGGAGGAAATTTTACCCTGCCAGATATCCTTTGCATTGGACCCATATACTCGTCAGTTCGTTGGTAGAATTCTGGCTCCCTCCGGCTTGGAAGATGAGGGATTCTGGTAATTTCGTACAACCTAATTGTATCCTGGTCGGATCTGGTTTGGTTAAGGACGTTAAATTTAATATTACTAGACTCATTTTTTCGACGGAACTTTTAATTTTATCAGGATAGTCTTCATAATTTTGGCGGTAGTAACTACGGCGCAGGCAGACCCCTTTCACGACGCTTACAGAGGAAATTTTACACTACCGGATATCCTTTGCATATGACCCGCATGGTCGCCGCTTCTTCGATACAATCTTGGCTCCCTCCGGCTTCGAAGATGAGGGATTCAGGTACTTTCGTACCTCTGACTAAGCCCTGGTCAGATTTAATATTACTAGCTTCGCTTTTTTGACGGACCTTTTAATTTAATCGGGACGGAGCTCATAATTTTGACGGTAGTGACTCCAGGCGCAGGCAGACCTCTTTCCAGGTTTCTGCACGACACCGACGGTGAACATTTGATCCAGTTGGATTTCCTTCCTACTGAACCCACATACTCTCCGCTTCGTCGGTAGAATTCTGGTATCAATGACAGGGAATTCAGGTAGATTAGTACCATTGACTGAAACCTGGTTTGGTCAACGACGTTAGATTTAATATTATTAGATTCGCTTATTTGACGGATCTTTTTTGTGAAAAAAAGGACTCATGAGAGGAAAACGCTTACTGGGACGATGGATTTTATTAGCTTCTTTTACGAATTCTTTATTTATTTTTAGGAAATCTTTTATGTATAGGCATTAAAATATAAATACATCAAATATCTTTTAAAAAACTCTTTAAAACAAAATATTTTATTTCAGAAAATCAAAAAATTTATAATAATTTTCAAAAATGTCAAGATATTTCAGGTGTTTTAATTTTTAATTTTTTCTGTTATTTTTTCTTTATTATCATATATATATTGATTGGGAGAAAACCGAGTATGATTTAGCAATTCCAATTAAAAGTTAACTTTTTATATATTTTTGGACAAAAACTGAATTTTCATAAGAATTTTATATTTTTCTGAATTAAAAATGACTTTCAACGACATAAAATATATCGGTAAAATTAAATTTACACCCAGTTTCTTAACTAATGTTTGGCCGAAATCTTCATCATTAATTTGACTTAATTTCGTAAAAAAGACGCCAGGAACATTTCAAGGATATAAAACTCTAATTAGAAAATTGTTTCGAGAAAAATCATTAATATATACTTTTTTTCACTGGACCTTCTTATATTTTTATTATATTGAAAGCTACATTTTACAATACTACTTAGCTTTTTATATATTTTATTCATAAACAGACGAAAAAGACATTTCATATTTTCATCCATTTTTGCTCATTTGAAAGTCCGCTTTCCCCTTATGTGACTGTGCTCTACACGTCTCAATTTTTTTATTTTTATTTTTCATTAGTTGCAAATAATATGAATTGAAGAAACTTCAAAAATACAATGGCATCTTTAAGATAAGGCAGTTCTGTAATCCGGACCCTACAATAGTCTATCGTGTTTAGAAGGGTGAAGGGATATGTTAAAAGGAAAAGAAGCCACTGCATGAGAATAACAGTGATTTAGACGTTACGTAAAAATTAGGCAACAGTTCAGGTTTTGAATCATACGTTTTATGATTCGTTTTATGATTCTTGTATTAGTGTATGATCATCTGCCCAGTTTTTTTTTCTTCATAATTTGGAAATGTATCTGATTGTGAACACGATAACTCAAAAGCGCCTTCAATTAAGCAGATTAAATTCAACATATTGTCTTAAAATCAAATTTATAGATTTCTTTCAAAATTTTAACGAAACCCATACCAAAGAAGTTTGTCTGTCTGTCTAATTTCAAAGTGAAAACAATAATTACAAAACGCAAAGAGCTATATAAATATTTTTTGTTTCAGTTTTATCATTTAAATGACAGATCCAAATTTTCAACCAAATTCGCAGTTGGATTCATTTTGGTTGGTCTGCGCATTTAATGTATATAAACGTTATTACTAAAAACCGCAACGACTTTGATAAATAAACTTAATATTGTGTATAAAAATTTAAAATGTATATTCACTTTTATTTGCTTCTAAGAATCGCAATAAGCTTCATTGCGGGGCACAGAAAATAAAAATCTGAGCACTTTCGTGTCGTGCATGGCTCTGTTTAAGGTCCACAATCTTTATGCTGGGAGAAGGGGAATGAAACCTTTATTACAGAGTATGCGAGAAAGTTTCGGAAGGCCACTTTCAACTGTTTTAATATGAACCTCCACTAATATGGAATTTTAGTTAATCCGACAACTATTGGTTTTATTGATATCTGTTAGATTTCAGTGAAACTGTTTCACTCTGAATTATTTTGATAGATTATTTCAAAGTGAATTATGCAATTGTGAACACTAATTGGCTCTTTTTTAACTGTTGTTTGTAAATTTCATGCAGTTAATAATATACAAATAAATTTATTGGGGAGTAAGCGAGAATTTTTCGTGTAGATCACTCCCACTTGTTCATACTTATATTTAATAATTTTATTATAAGAGTGCTAAATACGTGTCATTTATAAATTCCGCATATTAAATCTCATGACGCTACTAACTGTGATTCTATTTTAACCTTGCACAGCCCATCACTGCACAACATGTGGATCGGATCAAAAATCAATCAATAAATGTTCACATCTCTCATGTATGCATGCTCAGTTTTGAAAGTGATAATCATACAGCTACGTCATTTAGATGGAGCCTGGAATACATTACTTCGCTTCAAGTATCAGATAAATGCATCACTTCACAGGTAGCAGTTTGCTGCTGAAGGACTGCATAATTTTGTACTGTGGCACACAGATCAGTATCCTTTCGGGAAATTCAGATTAGCGTCAAATGATGCGGCAAAAACGCGTTTGTTGTGAAGGAATATTTCCGAGGTGTTGCTCCCTTGTAAAATGGTTTAAAAAGCAATAGTTGAAGTAAGTATTGTATCAAAGATTATGAGCTTTATTTTTTTTTTCATACGCTCTCTAAAGCAAATATCCTTAGAGAATTTTTATAGAGAAAATGGAAATAATATTTTGTGAATAAAATTTGATGTGTAGCAGTATGTTTCACTTTTGCAAGAATTTAGACAGGATATTACATCGTTCATTAATATTTTACGTACATTGAAATTCTTTTTATTTTTATTTTCTTGCATACAAATCGAAGAAAGAAAAAGTATTGCAAACTTCCAAAAAATTCGAATTCGAAATTTTGAATAAATACTCATTTTTTAGACTTTTCTGAATCAGAAAAATTTATTTTTGGAATTTTATCTGCTTCAGTGAACACGACAACTTAAAACTGTTTTGAACAAGAAAAATGAAATTTGTTGTGTGGTCATTAGATCAAATTTGTAATAATTCCATAAAACGAAAGTTCGTCGGTTCATCCGATTGAATAAAATAATTGCAAAACTTAAAGAATTAGAGAAGTAAAATTTTTCAAACGTTGTTTTTATCTAGAGTGTAGGATACATATCAAATTTTAAACGAAATCAGTCAACGAGTTAACGGACTGCCGATCTTTACATTTGCATTCATATATATGCAAGATAACTAAAAAAAAAAAACACAATGACTTCAGTAAACAAAATTTGGTATGTTATCTTGCTGTGAAAGTAGTGATTCTGAATCAAACTTTAATTTGTCGTCAAAAAGGTGTCCAAATGGTATACCTAGTATTCTTCACTTTATTACTAAGTACAACATGTTTATTTGGGATCTTTAAAAAATATTAGCACTCGTAGCTTTGACGGCCTTACTCAAGATTTGTACGGGAGGAGAGGAGATTAAATTTAAACCTAAGGGGTATAAAATGAATTTTCGGAGAGACTTTTTTTATATTTTTTAGCGTTTTTATTTACTTTATTTTTTCAAGTCTTGAAGGTAGAATTTTGAAATCTTTTTTCCGTCCACTTTCTAATGTGCTAGAGTTTTGAAAATTTTTATATCTCTTTTGCTCTTGAAAACAATATTCTGCGATAAAATTTTCAGATTTAAATCATCAGTTAATCGATTATTTGAATAAAATTATAGAGAATGATACTTATGACGCTATTTAGTAATGAATTTGAAGTACTGGTTTTAAGACTATAATATTAATAATAATAAGTTATGAATTAGTGACAAAGTAGACAATTAAAAAAATATTGCTTAACAATACATTAATAAAATTTTGCCTCGATAGTATTTTTGAACAAATTTATTAACATTTATTTTATTACTCACTATAAAAAGCGTTGCTGTACAACTTTATGAAAGTAACAAATACCTACGTAGGTAATAATTTAGATAGAGAAATGCATTCTTTTTATAATGTTGCATTTCTTTTGTTTGCTTAGTTACATTAATGGCACGTTTAGAAGCAATACTAAGGCTTGTACTCCTCGCAACTTTAAACAATGGTCAGATGAGGGGGACGAAATTTTAGTGACCTAAGTTAGTGACATTTAGTCTCGAGGTATCTAGTGTGCATAATGATTCTTTGGAGAAACCGGGTTTCAAGTCTGGAAACCGAGGCTTTACTAGCAGACTACCGGAACCCTAATTTCGTTAATAGAAACATTTTATTACACAATTTGCCAATATTCTTAGAAGTAACGCATTTAAAATATACTAAATATAATTTAAACATCATTATTTTTTAATTTTAAAACAATAAAAATGGTTTTTAAATGTTTGAAAAATAACAATTTATATAAAGCATGTTTTTAAGTTGTGTTGTAATTAAGGTGTGGCTTTAAGATGGAGTTATATTAATAGTTGAACTAAAATGAGAAGCTGGCTCATATGAACACACTTCATTTCCTCTTAAATTAAACAATTTCGATTTGAAGTTTAAAGAATTGAAATTTGACACAAATCAATTTATTGAAAAAGAAACAAAGATCTGGAAGTAGATAGCGTATTTGTTAATAACGTTTGCACTCAAAATGTGAAGAACATTATTTTCAAGAATTTCTTTAGAGAATATGCAGTTTCCTTCCGTTTATTACACCGAATTTTCGGTAAAATAGAACGAAATGAAGTTTTTCTCTATTTTTTACTACTTTAAACAACAAGATTCGTTTTTCTTAAAATTGCCGTCTTTTTGGAAGATCTGAAAAGCATCTCTGATTCAAAATACTTGAACAATGATTGGATTTGAAACTCAGATCTTTATTTCCACTTCCTTTCTTCTGCAAATTAAATTTTTACATTAAATTTATTAAATTCTTTATTCCTAATACCGACTTCGTAGAATCTCGATATACGGAATTGGAGCTATCACGTTTTAAAATACATTATATATTCTCTCATAAAATTGCTTTCTTTTGTTCATCGATGGCTGGAAAAGGTTTGATGAATTTTCAAGTGTTTTGTTATTCCCAAACTCTGTTCCTAAACCTCACATAAAAAAGAATCATTTAAAAAAAACTGCATTTACGACACATCTGAGATCTCAAAAACAATACTATTTTTTCATTAAACGTGTTTTGAAGAATTTTTGAGTAGAAGGGAATGAAATATAAAAGCGGGCGAAGTTCACTCATTTCGGATTTCGCAATTTTGATGTGAATTCTGCAATTCGACGGTACCTTACCTTATTTTTGTCATTCTCTAATGCTATAGCTTTCGCTTTCCTGCATCTTGAACAATGGAGTTCAATTTTCAATCCTAGCGACATATTGGGTGTTTGACGCAATTTTAAAATAAATAGAGCGCATATTGGTTCCTTTGATTTTAATGCTTCGTGAAGTTGTAATGTCACTAAGTCATCATGACTATTCTAATGGTGTAGGTATGCATTAATCTTTATTTTGTCAAGAGTGAGTAAAAAGGTTATATTAACTCTTTAAGCTTTAGCGACTTAGGTCTCTATGTTCTCGTTGTATAGTTACACACAATGGAATAAATACACATGTTATAAAAAAATTCATTCACGTTATCTTATGTTTGATGTTCTGTACGTTATGACTTGTGTAGTGTGCTAGTGGAATGAAAACTTCAATTGGCGAAGCGTAATTGGTGCTTGTCATGTAAACACCAATTGATTTTAATGATTTTAAGACTGCACCTGCGTGACTAAGTTATCCTGACCATCTTAATAGTTTAAGTAGGAATTACTCATTGTTTTTCTGAGAGTGCATTATAATTGTTGTTCTGTTTGTTTCTGTTAATTGTTTTCTTTCAAGTAGACAGCGTGCGTTGAGATAATCTCATCTCAGCGTCTCAGGTTTTTGACGTAAGGACATGGATCCGATCCAAGGAAGTTCCTTTAAGCAGTTAACTGATTCGATCTTTTCGGAAAATGTCTATCCAAATTGTGAGGTAAAAGCTTAGCGATGACGAGTATACTCGTCAAACACAGAGTATGCTTAATATGAAATTATCTTGTAATTAAGTGACTTTTATTTTTTTTTTATTTCAATAATCACACTTTTTTATTTATTTAAACTAACACACATTTTGCATATGAAAGAAAAGATATATAAAAAATTAATTTATTATTTTAATTTTCTGTTATAGAATGGTTATTGAGCAAAGCATGGTACAATGTATAAAAATCTTTTATTTATTCCTTTGACTTCGACTTGGCTTCAAAATATTTTAAACATCTTTACGAGTATGTTTAAGTTTTTACTAAAATTGTAATTCAAACAACAAATTGTCATTACTTATAACTCCTGACGAATAAACTCGTCAGAATGCAAAATATTGTACTTTTTCCATGACGAGTATACTCGTCAGAAACAGTTAACTGGTTAAGTATACGGGCTAGCTGCATTTAAAATTCGTTTATCATCAAAACTCCCCCTTGCAGGATTAAAAATTTGGAGAGATGAATGACGGCTCAGTTATAGTTTACGTCATCTGATTACTGCCTAAAATTACGATATTTATCTTAAAATTACCTTTGTGAAGCTTTTAAACGAGACATTCGCATAACGTAACTTAGCCTATGATGCCTTAGCCTTAGTCATCTTTATCATAAAAGCATTCTTTATTTTAAATATATGATGTTTTACTCCAAATGTACTGTACTTGGAAAAAAATAACAGTTTTACTAACTCATATATCTGCACTCTTATAATCATTTTTTAAAACATACAACGAGCAACACGTGCCAAAATGAAATGTTAACTTAATTGTCAACAACAGATTATCATTCTTAGAAATTAAGCACCAAAAAACTGCAGGAAACTCAATTCCTTGTATTTTATAAGCTTTGTTAATACCTTTTGTCGCTGTTTGTTTGGAGAGTATATATTTAATTAGCAGCGAACGGCCACTGTTGATAATCTTTCCCAGTATTTTGGGGAATCTTCGAACACCGTTGTTAACTTCTTCCCTTGAAGGGATCAAAAATGTGGGAAGCGGACAGAGAAAACAACAGGTGGTACAGAGATTAGCGTTGGGGGATTAAGCGGGGGCTTTTACAAAAGAGACCGCTTTCGGTTGACGTTGAGCAGTTCTCCGAAAAGCTGTTCTTGAGTTGATGTCACTATCAGAAGCCGTCAGACGAAAACAGCTTACTTACTCTTGAATTAGATCAAATAGGAGAAACATATTATTAAGAGATGCGTGAAAAGTATTATTTTATTCCTGGGCATTTATTTTCAGTTTTTATGGGTTGGAAAATGATTAAATTGTATAACTTACTGGTTTTTGATTTGCTTTTTAACATATGACTTAATCAAAGGTGGATGTATATCAATTTAGACATCTTTTGACTTTCTTGAATTCAGAAATCAAATTTTAAGCCACAAAGGTTTTGTTTTTACCATACTAAACGTTTGGCAGGTAATTATTCAATAATTAATAATAAGGAAGGATTTTTAAAGCAGGTTTATAGAAATACTCTAAAAATGAGAAAATAAAAATCAGTTCTGAAGAATGCTTCGTAAAATCCTGAAACGCCAATAAAAATATTTATACTTGGAAATATATTCATATTCATGATGTATTTTTTATTTTTTTATAAATGTTTAGGAGTTTTCTATGTTATGACATTCATTAGGGTAAAATTACATTAAAGCATGGTTTACAGAATTTCAGGCTTTTAGGGAGATTCATATTTTTTTAATTTCAGCCTTTAATTTACAATTCTTTTATAATAAAGATATGGAAATCTCGAAATTAACTTTTTAAATATTTATTACTTCGTAGCGTCGTTCGCCTAAAATTGAAATTAAATTTATAGTAAGCAATTGTTGACAAACGCAAGGAGCTAGATAGATAAAATTTCTTTGACGATTTCATTATCTATAGTGTAGATATATATCAGAATTTTGAGCCAATTTTGTCTATGGATTGATCGTTTGTTGGTTTTACATACTCATGCATGTAATACAATAAACAAAATGCAATGACTTAGATTCTGAATTTTGCATCCCGTCTTATCGTTAAAAATGTAGTCTGTATTAAACTTTGGTTTAATCGGTCTACAAGCAAATATCTAAAATGCATGCCCAGTTTTTTATCACTATATTAAGAAGCATCAAGTGCTCATGTGTGCGATTGTGAAACTAAAAATTCAATTCACGTTGCGTTCATGGACTTATCCCAGGTTTCCAGTTTTCATGCTGGAATGAGAGGGGATGGCATTATTAGGGAGCAAGCGAAAAAGTTTCAAGAAGATTAATACTAAATTTTATTAAACTAAAAACTAAACGCTAAATTTAACTAATAATAACTAACACTAAATTAAACGGATGGTTTTCTTTTATAATAATATAGAAAAATGTTTTATTCTTAATGTAACTGTACAATAGATAAATTTTATGGCAAATATTGATATTGCTGTAAAATAATAATCCCTAACATGAAAACATGAATGTTAAAAATATAAATTTTCAAAATGCATTTCCAATTTTGAAAATACCAGAAAGCAAAAAAGTTATTTTTCTTTACATATACAGCAGCGAAGTGTTATCTAAGGAAAAAAAATCAACCAGAAGATTAAATAAAGAAATAATAATTTCAGTCTTTTTATGAATTCGTCACCCTCCATATCTTGAAGTTGATTCGATTTCTGAGTCTGAGGAAGTTTTCCTAGAAGCTTTGACACCTCGCGTGAGAAAAAAAAAGGAGGAAAAAAGTATGAAATCATGATTATTTTACCGAATACGTGATTGATTTTTTTTTTTTTACGCAAAAAGAGAGAATTTCATTTAGATTTCTCTCAGTGTTAAGATCCCGTAGAAGAATCCTGCCGTGAGACGATAAATTGGATTACTTTTGTATTTGTACTTTTCTTTGGTCAAAATTAGATATACTTTAAGAGGAAAAAAAATCTCTGGGAAAATGGAGTCGTTTCATTAGACGGTGATGATGAAAGTTGGTGATGAAACGGTCAAGATGTATATATATATATACATA
>JAPMOR010044950.1:397874-411606 GCA_026543865.1 Argiope aurantia
GGATTATTATTTCAAATTATAAGTAATTTGAAATAATATTTACTTTTTTTGAGATAACCATTAGTTGGCAGATGGAGATTAAAATAATTCGATTCACTTCAAACAAATGCTATCATACATCTTTTGGCATTTATAAATACTTATCGGTTCCTTTTTGATTAGCCATTTGCGACGAGCTGTAATGAACAGGGTGTTGGAATATGAAGAAAAGAAATCCGAAGAAGATTGGCTCATGAGAATTGTGACACCTGTTTAGATGCTTGGGTGACCAAGTCGTTCCTAATGTCACTGCAGAATAATAGTCGATAAAATCTGTCGAGAGTGAGATCTTTTTCTTTCTTTCGATCGTTGTATTATGATATCCGTTGTCCTTTGATTTTGTGTCAGTTGTCAAGAGTATTGTATTTAAGCGTTTCTTCTATCATTAGATGTTCTTAAAGAATTATTTGAACTGTGATGAGTAATGACTCTTTCATTTATTGTCTTTGAGATTAATACTGTGCTTCTTAGCTTAAAAAAAGTTCTTTTTTGACATCGTGATATAATTTACAATAGAGTATCGTAATTAGTCAATAAATTATCCGAAGTTCAGGTTAAATCGATTTCTATCAAAATAAATTATAATTCATAATAAAAAAAATTACTCTATAGTTATTAGTACCGAGGATTGGGCAGACTGTTGGAAAATTTTGATTCTCAGGATTAAACGGACACTCTTACGTTTAATGGTACTGGAGGTTCCAAGGTAATTAGAATGCTCCGATTGCACATGAAAGAAAGAAGTAGTGTAGAATGACGAAACGTAAAGTAGTATTGTTATAATCAGGGACAAAAACGATGTTGAAGAACAGGCGACTAAAGCAAGTGATATTAAACGAAAGAAAAAAATTAAGGGACCTAAACATATGTCGTTGATAACATGTGATATTAAAGACAAAATGTCGTTGAATTGGCCGACTGTAAGGTGGGGCTTGTTTTTCTATTTGAAGATTGTGAAAATCAGTAGGACATTCGACACTCAAATCGTCGTACATTTAGAGGTATGCAGTAGGATCTGCTCTTACCCCCTCAAAAGACGAGGAAAAGAAATATTATACAAAGTGATTATAAAATTCTATTTATTATGATATCCGAAATGAGTAAAACTCTGATCACTTTATGATACGATATTTTTGTACTAGATAACACGTAGAAAGAAAAAATCTACCAGTATATTAATATGTGCTTTCAGTAAGGTGTAGTATTTTAATAAAAGTATTTTAATTAAAGTATTTTAATAAGAAAATCCTTCATACTTATTAATTTACAGTTATAATTTTATAAATTAGCTGTAAGAATCAATTATCTGAACCCATTACAGGTAACTTTTACGAAAGAATCAAATATAGAATTTCAAATAAATTTCATACAATCTCATATAAAATATTAATTAAATGAATAGCGTCTGAAAATCATATAATCAATATTATAATACATAATGTTATTAATCTTTCTTAGGAAACATATTAACTATTAGGAGCTGTGGAGTCTACATTTAGAGAATTGAATGATCAGATACTTGGTAAAAAACGAAGTGTAGTATATAACCTAACGAGTTCTGAAATTAGATTTCTGATCTTTGCGAAAAACAACATTAATGATTAATACTTAGATTCAATGGAAATATCTTAATCATTTTTTCTAAAGCGACATAATGAAACTGTATTCATAAAATATTCTACGTAGGAATAATAGAACATTACTTAATTTTAATTCTTTAAGCTTGTAATTAGTGGTATTTATAACTTAAATTGCTTTGGAACGAATTCGAATAATGATTTTTGCATAAAAAATGGTTGAACAAAAATAAGTGATAACTTTTTTTTGTTTTCATGTGCATATATAGACTGAAAGTCATTTCATAATACTGAGAAGAAAATTACGAATTTCTTTTGAGTATTATGCAGTTAATAATTCATTAGTGGATTGAATAATTAATGTGATAAAAAGGAGTTAATTTGACTTATTGTCAGCTGAGATGAAAAAATTTGTTGAAGGAGTTACGTTTAGAATAAAAATCAACTAAATCTTCTGAAATCATTCAAGGGATTTAATTAGTATTATTTACTGATGTTAGTTAAAATCTGTCGACTAATAATTTCGTTAGGAAATTTGTAATCAAGAAAATGTTAAAAAATACATTTGAGGAAAAGGTTTTTTTTATAAAAATTACACTTTTATTAGCACACCAAAAATTTATTCCTATTTTAATTATTTTATATTTCTTGGTTTTTAATTTATTATTCATTATTTTAAATCTTTACCTTCTTGAAATCAGTATTTCTCAAATTAATTGTGAAATAGCATCACGAATATCATTTCTCGAAATTTTATTAAATTATTGAATTAACCGATTAGTAAAATTTTTTTACCCCCAAAAGTACAAAATACCAGCTCTAGTATAACTTCAGGTGAAAATAGATTATAGAATCTCATATTTGTAGGCATGAATTAATAATAAATGCCTTCAAATATTGCAAATTTCCTTTTTTGGCTAAAAGATTTTTCTGTAACCCAGTTTACATTTTATAATGCAGCAACTAACCTTATATATAAGTATTGTAATTAAGTCTTTCACTACACTTAAAAACTGCATTTATAACATAACATCTTCTCCAATAATGTAATAAATCAAATTACAGCATTAGTAATTCAGATTGCAACTTCAGATTTTTGAACAGGATGTTTTAGTTTTAGTATTAGTAAAGATATTTAAGGATTTAAAAAAAAATCAGATTTGGGTAGTGTGTAAGTAACATAACATATGCTTTAAAGAATGAAATATTGTGCTTGTTTTTATTCTAGAAATTCAAGATCTATGCTTCAAGATAAACTTTTTTAGTATTGCTCATTATTTTTTTAAAGTTTCTTTAGATAAGAAGGTAGATGTGTTTGTATATCTTGGAAGATAAAATAAATATTGATAGCTAAAAATATTCTTCATATCAATATTGTTTATACCAATACAAATAATAATTTATAGGAAAAATAATAATTTATAATTGTGGAATTTTATCTTCTGAATGTATCTGTAAAACTCTCTATACTTTTATAGTTTTATAAATTATTATTTATATAAAATTTACTGTAAAGACCGATTATTTACAACATGGATTGAAAATGCTCTCTACCGATTATCTTCGTTTTCAGAATTTTATTGCCGGATATAAAATACTTATATTTTATAATATTACCTTTTAATTTTTTTCACTTCATCGCCTATATTGAAATTTAGTCTATATGATTAAAAATTAGTTATTAAATTTATTGGTGTTTAGTAAAATTTTATTCCACTCACCCATAAAATATTTTTTGATTGAAATGAATGTATCTATAAAAATTCTCTACATTTTTTATAGTTTTATAAATCATTACTTATTAAAAATTTTATGTGAAGTTTGATTTTTCATAACATGTTTCGAAAATGATAATGATCGAAAATATTCGTTTTTCAATAAAAAAATTTTAAAGGAGGAAAAACAGTTTCCATAATAATAGCTCAAGTAATTAAAAAATTTTGTTTTCCACTTCAGAGGTTATATTGAAATTTGTGTTTCCCAGTTTGATTTCAGCCTTTTGAAAAATATTTGTGCTTTGATAAGTACTTTAAAACTTGGCTCGTACAATTAAAAAATAGCTTGAACGTAATTCATAAGGCAGGATTCAAAAATGAACGGTAAGGGTTTTTTTTTCTATTTTGTAAAACTTTGAAAAAAAATTCGGGTTTGCCGTATCAGTAGAAAAACAAAATAGAAAAATATGAATACATGTAATAACTTGTCTTTTTTAATTAAATTCTTGTGACATGAGCCTCTGTGAAAAATATCAAATAAGTACTTATTTAGAGAATTGCTTAAGAGTGTGTAAAATCGTAGCTAAACAAAATTTTAGTATTTTCTTTTCATTTCAGGAAGACACCAATTACTTTGGGCAAAAAAGTTTTTGTTTTCATTGACTTATTTCCCTCCGCGATAATTGTTTTTTTTCGTGTCCCTTATCTAAGCCATTTCACTAGGGATAGCTAAGGAAGAAAGAAATAACTTTATATCGATGCACTTTGCGAGTTAGATTTGGGGAAAAAAACTGGAAAGGAATTAATGAAAAAATCTCTGAATGCTAAAGAAGAAATGGAAGATATTCTTTAGTGATAAAGAAACGTTTTGATGTCTCGTTCATTTTTTTTTCTTCATTCTTTTTTGATTAAACATTATTAGGTTTTGTTCAGAAAGGTAAAATTTCTGTGTTTTTGATTATATAAGAAAGAATGAGTGGTTGTAAAATGTAATTGCTGAAAGTACCATTGGCTTTTGTCTTCGAAAAGCATGCGATGTTTGATGGGTTCTTTCGCAAATAATTTTTTTTGCGTTTAACTTCAGCTGCTAGGTTTAATAATTAAAAAAGAAACTTTATTGTTTGCATCTTTTATATCTTTCCTTTTCTAAAATCTTCGAGTAACAGACATTTGTCAATAAAAACTTGTGAAAGGATTTAATGTTTTTTTTGCAGTTATTTCTGTTATGATAATCCAAATTCTAAGATTTTTATTATTAGACTAGCTTCAATTACAGTTTTAAAATTTTGTGCTCATAATAAAATGTCAAGTTAATCAGTGAAGAAGCAGTTATTTATTTCAGTTATTTTAAACTTTTCACTCGAATAATATTAAAACTTCCAGATAATAATTATAGTATAATTATATTTTTTGGACAATTTACCGCTTTTTATAATCGTATTTGTTATATTGAAAATTTTAATTCAGATGATTACTGGAGAAACGAATGTTTTATGGAAAATATGTGTTTGACCGTGTAAAAATGTAGAATATGACTTTGAGCATGCAAAAATATAGAACTTCACTCGCATTATCTTTGTAGGAATAAAATCAACATTATATTTTAATATGTCTGTGTTTATTCTTTTATTTATGTTATAGATAATTATAAAATATTGGAAATTAGTATATTTAATAACGAGTTTCATATTTATGTCCTTCATTCCTGTATGGGCATTTTTTATTATTTAAACATTTATGAAATAATGCATAATTCATTTTCCGTGCCCATTCATTATAATTATGATCTTTCTTCAATTATAATCGCGCCAAAATTTTCCCTATCAGCGACTTCTGGTTTTAAATATTTCTTTAAAATTTCTTTTTCTATACCTTTTTCAACCTGTATACGAAATTTGGTGTCATTCTAGTTTAATTTTCAGACACATCCAAAGGAATAAGTTATCACTGATGCATGTTTAGATCAAATTCAGAACCATTTTTAGGCGTAGTAAAACAGTCCGCAGCTTTTCCTGCATTATCAACTTAAATTGTCTTCGACTGTAGCTTACACCAACCGAGTGAGTGTGAAACTAAAACTCTCAAGAACAATCTAGGTCAAAGACTCAAACTTTCAAGAACAATGACATTTTTCTAAGATAATGGGAGCCTGAATGTCTTTTAAACCGTTTTAAGTATATATCTTCCATAATGGTGCTGTACATTTCAGAAACAATAAATCAGTCAAGATGAGAAGAGTGTATGAAACCTTTAATGTACAGAGGTAGATTTAAGCGCTATAAACTTCTTTCTCCTTAAATTGGATATTATGTGCTATATTTTCTATTTTAGGTTTAGTTGAAATACTATAAATTCAGTATTTGTACTGAAATGAGGATGACATTTATAAAATTAGCTAGATCTAGATATATTTGAAAATATTTTAGCAATTACATTATAGTTGCAGGGGATAGAAACATTTTTATTTTCGTTATATTTTGATAAAAAAAATTGCGTGTCGAGACATTTTTTTCAAACAAATATGGTAGGTATTCTCAAAAATTACGAATAAATATCGAGTGTTACGTGCCACATTTCGACATTCATTTATAACAATAGTTAATTTTATATTACAATACTTAATTCCAATGCCCTTTAATTCTGCAATGGAGTATTCATAAATGGCTGTTAAATCATACTGATTCGAAAAAATGCCACATTGTTTCTTTTAACATGCATACTTTGTAGAGCAAATGTTTACTAAATAAAATATAGAATTTTACTTATATTCTTAATAAAGTCGAATTTAATCGGAATTTCTTATTTTTTGGTTTAAAATATTATTGAATCATTATAAATTTAAAGGATAATTAATCTAATAGTTTCTTTAAATTTTATCCAGAAACAGCATAAGAGAAAAAAGAAAATTTCAGATAATCTGAGATTTTTATGGAAATAAAAAGAAATTGCTAAAGCCATCCTATAAATATTTAAATGTTTACAGGTAAACACTTTATTTATGAAATACATTAATCAGGGCAGTTTTAATAACGTCAGTTTCAATATTTAAGTTAGATTTCTTTTCCCATTTCTAATAACACCGGTTTAAATATTCAATCCAATACTTTTGAAAATTAAAACCTGCGTTCAAATTCATAAAAACTGGAAACTCAATTTATTTTAAATGTAAATGCATTCAGAAAAAAAAAAGTCATGAAAACGTAATATGATATCTAGAGAAATATTTTCTTTCATGAGAAATTCATTGCATTTACATGGAATTTAAATGCAAATCACCGGAATGCAATGATCAAAATAATAATAAAAAAAGTTTCTAATCTTTTGTCTGAAAAGATAATGTTTTAATGCCAAAACTTCAAAAAAAATATTCATTTATCTTAGAAACACCTCAAAGCGAAAAGGCTTGAAACTCTTTCAAGCATAGAAAGGGAAAAATAGTTAAAATTGCTTGAAGAAAAACGAATGCAATAGGGAAATAAGTAAAGAGATGTTGCCTTTAACTAAAAAGAATTTCTAACTGAAGATAATAAAGAGATTAGAATCACTAAAGGAAAACATTAAATAACGGGAGACTCGAGAACATACCTGTCTGAATTTTTATCTCGTATTTTCGACAGAAAGCGTAAAATCTAGGGAAGCGAGGAGTAAAGTTTTTCGCACTACTGAATAAAAAGCACTCGAAACTGTCAACAGCATTGGATTTACGTTGAAAACGATTGAAACGTTAAAGCTGTATTGTAAATCGGGAATATTGATTAAAAAAAAGAAGAAACGAAGTTTTTTTGATAAATCCTTTTACTGTGCTTCTCAACTATAAAAAAAATATTTAGAGAAAAGCCAGGTTGAATTGTTTTTTTAAAAGTGAAATTTATACGAATATTGACTTTTTCTTATCGGAAAAAATGATGTCAGTGTAAAAGGGATTTTAGGTTTCATATTTGCTTCTTTGCCTAACAGTTTATATAAGGTCTAGAAAATTTGATTTAACCCCTTAACTATTTTGCCTATTTTTATCCAATTATATAACAGTTCTCTTTTCTGGAAAATGCTGATTTAATTAAGAATCTATAAAATACTTGCTGAGATTGGGAATTACTTGCGATTTTTGTATCGAATTATAGCATCTTCACATGATTTAAATTTCAGATTATGTGTTTGATGAACGATAATTTGGTGACCGTATGTTGCATGAGCATGAAAGTTAAGAAGTCAAATGATATGCAGTTTCAATTCCCATTATTTGAAAATTTATGAAGATTATAAAGATTTATATTGATTATGAACATTCTGACTAAAGGAAACAATGTATCTGTATAATTCAGATAAAATTTTAAAAGATGGCAATATTTAAGTTATTACTGTTTTTTATCACGCGCTTTAGTTTATCTTGATTTTTTTTATATTTGTAGTAATGAAATTTAGTCATTGATTTCATACACACTTCCATATGTGCTGGAATTTTGAAATTATGTACACTTCTGTGTAGATTCAAATTCTCTGTTTCTAATCTTTTCAAAAATTATTTATCACTTAATGGATTTTTTTCCATACGAGTAACGCCATCTGATCAGGCACTTGAGAAAATACATATTTCAGATTCCATTTTAATAACACATTAAAAAAATCAGAATTAAAAAAGTGAAACAAAAAATTCTACTTTATGTCCACTAATAAATGTAGGTTTTTAAAATCATTTTTTTTATTTAGAAGTTTAAAAAAAGTTTAGATTTCAATGTTCTTATACCTAAAATGTGAATCGTTTTTACAGCAATAAGGATTTTATCGTTATATAAAGTAGAATTTATCAATCAATAGTTTTTTACTTTTTCTATAATTAATAAAAGTATGTTTTTATCAAATTTATTAAAGATTAAATTTTTTGAGGTTTTTCACATAAAAGTTTGGTTGGTGGGAGTATGTATTGGAAGATTCTGTCTGGATTAAGCTGCGCAACCGGGACGTAAAATAATGTTGGAGAATGCATTTAATTATAACCGGATTTAAAAGAAATAGATAAAAAACGAAGTAAAATAATAATTTTTATTGCTATACATTTATCTAATTTATTTATCGCAATTATTTGCTTCTGAGTAAGCTCAAATTTCATACAGTATTATTATTACGCATACCACTAATATGGAGTTTCATTAACTTTCTATATATTAGAGTAACAATTATTTTAATATACAAAATGTACAAATTGACACATTTTAAAATTAAATGTAAAATCAATTAATTGAAATAGAAACGTGCGATTTGCACTGAGCTTCTCATGGGATTGAGTATTTTCCTTACGACAGCAGTCTAACTATTTAGCTGCAGTGGAAGAGTTCAGAATAACATTTCGATATATATTGTTTGATTTCGAAGAAGCTTATTCATAGACACATTAAAATGATAATAATTAGAACCCCGTTTAAGATACATGCACCTAAGAGACCTAGTTCTAAGGAGACGAAATTATTGTTCTGAAATCTATACGAAGTGTTGAGTTCAGCAGATTCAAGGAAATCAATGTTAATGATGTTAAAATACTTAAAGTAATGGATTATAGAGATATAGAGTTATATACTTTTCTCAAAATAATTTCTTTATATTTATTTGGAAACATAATTTGATCCGAAATTTAAAAATATTTTTACATTTATAGTAAATTTGTGAATTGCACATTTCTCCTGATATTTAATAAGCAATCTACTGGAAGCAATCTACTCATTAAATTTAAGTTGCACTGAATTCGAGATTAAATGCACAGTCTTTTTATTAAACGATTTAAGGAAATTATATACTTTCTTTTAGAATAATAAACTTCGAATATGCATCTGATTTATTGCAAATGGCTTCAAATTTGAGAACAATTGTATTAAAGGCTAATAATAAATAAAATCAATTCATTAATTTCTTACAAATATAAACCATGCATTGCAGAACATGATTTGCATTAATTTCATACATTACTATTAAATATGTTCTTTTAAAGCTTGTGAATGGGATAAAATATAAAATGTAAAGTTTCAAAAATAGATAATATTACATATATTTACTATTATTCCAGATATTACTTCTGTTCCTATTACAAATTAGAAAATTACTTTAATCGGTAGCAATTTTTTCTGAATGTATCATGTATTTATTAATTATTTATATATGTTTGTAATTTTTTGTCAACACTTTTTTGTTATTTTACCTGTAAATATTCTGTTTAAGTAAAATTACCATTCAAAACCTATCAAACCGTTCACTGACCTGAATAGTTAAGGATAAAGGGGTATGAGACGGTTTTATGTTCTATGCGAGAACTATTTTGATAGAAATGTCACAGTTTTAAATTTCTTTCCAATAAGAAGAGAAATATCTGAACTGGTACCGCTCTCTTAAAACTTCATGATCATAATGCAACAACGTTTGACCCACAATGGCCGATTTGAAATGTAGCCATCCCACTTGCACTAAAGGCCTGCGATAAGATCGAATCCCAAATCGACAATTCCTATGTCTAAAATCTTTGCGACAAACGAAATGTAACATGCAGTCTTGAGAATAAATTAGTTAATTTATATCACATTTTGCACTCAGTTGTTAAGAAAAAGATGTTCCAAATACATATTTGATGATATTTTTCTATACTCTGAGACAAATCACAAAACGCCTTATATTGTACTGTGTTAGTATTTGAGCTGGTTCCATAAAGATAAATTTTTGATTTGTTCCCATCAAAATTACTCAAGAACTCAATTATTTCAAGTCATTCACTCCAACGTTTATATAATGTGTTCAAGTTCATGGAATTACATATTCCCAAACACAGATTACCAAATTTTTAAAACCTGAAGTGCACAGATGAGAAATTAAAATATAAAGTTAAATGACGAATTATATAGAAATAAGTCAACCAACCAAATCAAAAAATGTATTACTGTGTTAAATTGCCTTGAAATACGAAAACAGTTCTAATTAAAGTTTACCCTATCAATCTATCAAGAACCAAATTCTTATGGTATAAGATTAAGTTAAAAATATATCATTTTTCCCGTTATAATCAAATGCCAAAGCAAATTACCGAAAGGCTACAGTTGCCTTACTAATCGATTTTCCTGAATACTGCGTATGAGTTATTTTCAATAGATCTCTTTTCACGTTCTTTTCTTGAGGGACTTTTTTAAACCCAAGAGGTTCCTCTTATAGGAGATGAGGGTTCTCCTTCATGTGCCATTGATTGGAAAAGTTTCTATTTACCTTAAGAGGCTGCTTTCTTCATCAATACTCCAGATAGACTGCAATAACTAGTTAGAAAAAAATAGTTCCGAAAAGGTTAAATGGAGCTTTAAATCAGAGAATTCAGTAGAATTACAAGCTAGAGTTATTAAACGGAGTCGAATCTTTAAGGTACTATTGAAAATGACGTTTCAAAGACAAATTTAATCTTTTTAAAAGGAGAAATAGTAACCGACTGATAGCTGTATAATGCTCGTAAGATATTACAAAAAAGTTATTGCTTCTTAAAATCTATTTTTATCTATATTTCCAAATTAAAACACAAAATGATTTTCTTTTGTTGCTTTAGAGAACTACAAAGACGCTTAAGTGGATTGTAAATTCAGTATTTTTGAATTAGAGTGGGTGGTGTAGTAAGATAAGGGTATAAGAATTTATTTTCTTCTAATTCTTCATCTGTGATCAAGACTAGGCATGGGTATTATCTTTATTTAAAAATACTATTAAGACAAGGTAGATAGATATTTTTTAAAGATATTACATTAATAATCGAGAATTGATGCTTTATTTCATTATTTACTCTTAATTTTAGAGTCGAAGTAAAATTTGTATGACAAACATATAGCCATGAATATTATTTATACTATAAAAAGCGAGGAAGGAAAAGTTTTTGCAAAATAACTTTTTTATAAATTATAGCCACTTAACAAAAACGCTGAAAACCAAATACAAGCAAGTATATTGAGCATTTGCGGACATGGCTTATTAATAAACTGAGGCTACGAATGATTTTTATAAAATGTTGCGCAAGTTTATTCAATTCTGAAAAGAAAACTGTATGTGGCTATGAAAGCTAAGATATGGTATTGTAATCTAGATCATCTAAAATTCGTAACTATAAAATTATTTTTTCATTTAGTATTTAATAAAACAATTCTGATTATTCGTAGATAACGCTGTTTTCTTTGCATTTTACGAAGTAATAGAACAATATATACTATATCGCATTTTGTAGGATTTTTTTTCTCTTCAATTTATATTTTATTTTAAGGAATGTTTACTAAGCATTTCAATCACTAATGTTGTGCTTTTGGATATAATATCAAGTTATAATTATTATATTGCAATTCATACATTCTTCAATTACTTCGCTTTCTATATTTCAAGATAGACTGACCATTGTTTTTATAAGCTTATCAAAGTAGAATTATTGCCCTCCATTCAATTAGCAAAATTGCATTTAAGGAATTATGTCTGAATTTCCACTTTAAAAGTATTTTGAAAGTTTTGTTATTGATTTTTAATTATGGCATAATTATCTTTAAACATCTTTTACGTCCATCTTTATCATAGTTTGATGAAAAATTTGAGGATAAAGAACTCAGTACTTTCCTTGGGCTCAGATTATATCAGTATCATATACATACCTAAGCATAAAATGCATTATCAGTAGAAGCATGAATACCATGTATAAAACTACATTTAAAAGTCTGTTATGTTCCTTCAAATTAAGTTTCTTGTTTAAAATATGCCATAAAATCACGAAACCATTTTAATCAAAAAGATATAAGTCTGAATAATGTAATCATTTTTCAATTTAATTTTTTTGTTGTTGTCATATTTCGTAAATAATACTTTTTAAAGACTGTCGTTCCACAGAATTTGTCACTAATCTTAAATAGTATCTTACTTTGATCTTATATTTACCATAAGGTGATTCATTAAATAAGACGAGAAATTCGTATTTATTGGAGCATGTATTCCTTCTGTATCAAAGGTTTCACATAAGAAGTCACTTAGGCGTGAATGAAAGGAATTAAGCAGGTAATGAAGAGTTTTCCTAATGCTTAGCTCTTAATAACCTGAACTCTTTCGAAAGTGCCAAGTTGGCAGTACATAATAAGCCACTACGAAATGAAATATGCTCCAGTGTGTTTGTGGTGTTAGATGTCATTCACCCTTCATCATTACTGCATCCAAGCAGTTCGGAGAAGAAAAATGGAATGGGCATTAATTGGAAAAGAACGTGATATATCTTTTTATTCTTGGCTTTTTGCCTTAGAGTGCTTTTTCATGTTGCCCATGATTTTGGAGAACAAATAGCTCAAAAAAGTAATTTTGGTTTTAAATGATATGCTGATATATTTGAGTGAATACACTTAAGAACATTGAGGTTTTCAGACTAGATAAATAATTTACAGTGATCTTGGATTAAAAGTAGTTATGGTATTACCGCTTTGAATGATCATTATTATCTAGTTGAGGCAGCATTGGAAAGGAGGGATTTTTTAAGGGCTGCTCCTGGCGAATCAAAGAATGGCCATCAGCATCAGGTAGATGAATGAAGTTTCAGAGAGGGTAATAAAATAAAAAATGATGAAAGTTGGAAGGAAAATAATAGAGTTATAATAGCCACGATTGTA
Source organism: Argiope aurantia (assembly GCA_026543865.1). Taxonomy (NCBI): domain Eukaryota; kingdom Metazoa; phylum Arthropoda; class Arachnida; order Araneae; family Araneidae; genus Argiope; species Argiope aurantia. Next base: position 410,844 of record JAPMOR010044950.1, read on the forward strand.
TTGAAAGCTGCAAACTTTTTATGTCTTTTTATTATTAATTTATCTCCAATCGCATGATATGATGGAGCGGAAAGCAATCAAATCTGGCAAATTTTAACTCGTACCCATCTGCTAACTTATCGAAAGAAAAAAAAACACTCGTTTGATTTCCAAGAATTCTTACATCATACCAAACAAAAATGAGCCTGGTTATATCAGGTTCAATGCTCACAATGAACACGAGAGTTTAAAATTGTCCTGATGTAAATGAAAGAAATGATAAATAATATTTGCAATATAATAGCTTTTTAATTATGTTCTGACTACCAGTAAGAATTTTGATATTTTGCATCTGTTTAGATAATCTAATTTCACGCAAAGAATAAAGTAAAATTCGAGCGAAAAGTCTGTGAAAATGTTAACTTAAGTGAATGGCAAATGATGAATAGTTAGATACTGTTAAAAAATTTAATTATTATCATAATTTACTTAAAATGACTGACATACACTGAAGAGTCAAAAGCGGTAAGCTAACAATATACAAAAAGCAGTAGCTTTCATTTTTACGCAAGTGATCCACGTAAAGCATTTTCTGAAGTGATTATGACCTCAGGACTAGAGCTAACAGATTTTGAACACGGAAGCTGGCCACTGAGGTATTAGCATTCCATTTTGGAAATAGATATGGAAATCAACATTTCTCGGCCCATAGCATCAAGAATGTACCGATATACAATTTCAAGCATTACTTTCCACCATGCACAACGCTTCAAGCATTACTTTC